>LOND01007314.1:31892-47873 GCA_014220965.1 Paragonimus kellicotti
AAGCAGAAGTGGTCCTAGAGCTCGAATTATTGAAGCGTAACAAGGCTCCTGGACCAGACCTCATCCCTCCTTCTCTTTTCAAGGATGGTGGGGAGGTTGATATCAGAACTGACTAAACTCCTCCAGACGATTTGGGAGACTGAAGAGGTACCTCGCGATTGGTGCTTGTCAACAGTAATTCCCGTTTTCAAAACGCTGGCACTCTGCGTGCAGAAAAGTGTGGAAGGTGCATAAACGTTGAATGGATTGATAAAACCGTGCTTCCTTGGGCTCTACGTTCCAATATGTACGGTAAGTTCAAAGGTCTACTAAAGAAAACACTGGTCTACTGATAACAATGAGATGGAATCACTTTGTTTCTGACCATACACCCAGTGAGCTAAGAAACGTTTGCGCATATTTACTCACATCGCGACGACGCCGACTCAATAGAGATATTTTATCCAGTATATACACTTAGCCTACGTCCTTGAAACAATTGCTGGGATGCCCCATGGGACACGGAAGAGGCAAGCAAACGCACTCGGGAAGTTCACATAACCGAAGATTCACATTACAAAAATTCATGAAGCACTTATTCCAGTTTGCTCTATCTATCTATCTAACAGACACTAGAGACCTACCTTCCAAAATGAATCCACAGTACACGACGAACCACCCACAACAGCCTGTACCAGGCAAGACCCCAACTTTGCGACCGCAGATGCCATTGAAACCTTCCCACTGCGCGGTCAGTACCACATCTTTGGCTACGCCAATCCAACAGCAAAGTGATTAGTCAAGATCAACTGACCAATCAGAACACAAGTAATACTGCCAGTCCATTGTATGTGGTGACCTTCAGACATCACGCAGGCGCGTGTCGCTGTCGTTGCCGTGTACCGCAAAAGGCGCGTCTACTCACGGTAGTCATTTGGTGCGGTAGAGAGAATAACTTTTTACTCAAACATAGTTTATCGAAATGAACGGTAAAATTCATTTGAGAAGTACAATTAGAAGCGGTAAAATATGTACAATCATATTGAACTGATTAAAATAACACTGTCATATGACATACAGTAACGTATTTTTGAGACGAAAATGTGTAAACTGAGGAGTCCATCAGTGACACATCCAGGCGCACAAGCGGACGCCAGCACAGGTGATAAATGGCATTGCACAGAACCAGTGAAATGATGAGACCGTCTTGAAAAAGGTAACCGTTGTTCATGGAGGTTTACGCGTTTTTGCGTTCCAGTCTCGATCCGGTTTTCCCTGTTTCTTTAGTCGATAGGTTACTCCGGTTCTGATGGACTGTTGCGCGTCGCTGTATGATGCGATGCGACTGTGCAAAATCTCACGCAACGGTAATAAATGGCAACTTTGTGGCCATCAGGTCGATCGTATAGAGCGACTGAATTGCATAACTCCAAAGTAGGTTCAAGAGAATTAACCGATTTTTACTGTTACCGCTCTGGGCTACCTAAGCGTGCACTAGGAAATGGAATAAATAGAAGCGAAAAAATAACTGAAGGAGATGTCCAAGAAAACGTGCAGATATTACAACTCAACTGGAGTTCAACTCAATTGTATGTATGCGAACGAAGAAAACTGAAAATCATCGCAACACAAAAGAACAAACGTCAGTATGCTCTCAGTTATTGGCCGAAATGAGTGGAAAAATGAATTGTGAACACAATTCCCATCCAGTTTGTAGGAAACCACGCGACGGAATCCACCAGCTGTCGTACTTTTCAATTATCCATCACTTTGGTTCAAACGTTTCCGTAGCTTGATTGCCGTGAACAATCAATAAAGCCGGATTACATTCCGCACCCATTCCTATGTTTTTTGTAGGACATCCATTTTTCTTTTGTTGTGCTCTCTGTTTTTCTTGTAAATTTGCGATAGTTGTAAGATTGGTCGAGGGCGATTTGATTGACAGGGCTCCAGAAAACGAGTCAGAGAGCTCAGAGGGAGCTTCGCAAGTTGTCGTCGAAGAAAGTAACGGTTTGTATGCCCTTCCTCCTACTGTGCTGTCTGCATTTGACCGAGGCGCCGCTAATTGAACGGGAGCACCGGTGTTTGGAAATTGGACCAAAAGTGACTTATTTGTTTGTGGACTTGATGCTCCGAAAGCAGGTTGCGACGAGGCTGACCGGAGGTTCAGTGACGGAGATAATTTCTGTTGTGCAGGTGGATTTTGCGAATGTTGCTGCGACATTTGCGACTGTGGTTGAGGCACCTGTTGACCATGACTTGTAGCTGTCCCAAAGCCGGGTGGGGTATTGCTGGTGTACCGTGTTCCGATACTGTTTGTCATATCTGTATTCAACTGATTTAGGGAAGATTGCACATGCTGCACGTTGCTCAGACTAGACGGTAAAGGACTGGCTGTTGGCGGTGGAGTATTTGAGGAAGGAGGCCTGAGCTTCGCATTCGGAGTTGTCTTGAACGAAACTTGCAGTACCCGATTGCCTAGAGCAAATCCATTTAGAGAATGAATAGCCAGTAGAGCTTCCTCGTAATTGCTCATTGTAACGAAACCGAAACCCTTACATTTATTGGTTGTTGGATCACGAATAATCTTTACTGTTTGTACGGCTCCAAATGGACCGAACAGTTGCCACAAGTTTGCTTCCTCAGTTTCCGGAGCCAAGTTATACACAAATATGCACCATCCGGTCGCAGTTAAAGCGCCAGAACTGGCAGCCACTGCAGGTGCCAACAGCGGATTGACCACGGCTGCTGCACTCGCCATGGCCGGTAAAAAGTCAGCTGGAGTCGCACCAGGTGGAGCTCCGCCCCCCGTCAGTGCATTCGAGTATTTAAGACGATTGGAAATCGAAGCAATCTGTTGAAGTGGGCTGAGTAGGCCAGCTGCGGCAACCGCCGTCGCAGCTGCAGTTGCGGCTGTCCTGGAAGGCGGGGTCACCACCGAAGCCGCCACAGATTGGAGCTGAGCTGCCTGTTTTAACAATGCCAAACTTAGACTATCATGCCGAATGGAATTTGGGGAATTGGCAAACTTGACCGTTATTGGTTCGCTTGGAAGACCATTAGGATGTTCTGGTGGTGCCTGATATCCGTTTAACCGACGTATTGCAAGCTCAGCCTCATGACGTTGATCGAAGCGGATGAAAGCCACTCCACGAGACAGTCCAGTTTTGTTGTCATAAAGTATTCGGGCTGTTATGATGCGGCCGCATTGATTAAACAACTCTTCCAATTCCGCTTGAGTCATTTTCTTCGGCAGACCACAAATGTACAAGTTCGCTCCCTTAATTGATTCTGAACTGGGACGCGCAAGAGAGACTTTGATGGTCTTATTCTGTAGCCGTAGACCGTTCAGTGTTCGAATAGCCTTTTCTGCATCCGCTGCTCGAATATACTTGACAAATGCATATCCCAGGCTTTCCCCAGTTGCCTTCTCTCGAACTAACTTACAGCTCTCCACCTCTCCAATACTAGAAAACAAAGCTTTCACTTCTTCTTGAGACATGAACGGTGGCAAATAGTTCACTATCAAATTTGTCTTATTGGCATTGTCACTGGAGTAGTTGATATTCATAACTCCGTTATCTGTTGGAGAATTGGACTGTATAGTTGTTGATGTCCATTCTGAGGTGTTTGCAGGGCTGGTTGCACGTAGCAAATAGTTATTTGAGCTTCGAGGTTGCTTGATATCGTAAGTATTGTAACTGACTGGAACTTTCCGTGTGTTCATTAAGTTCCTACGTCCCACACTTCCGTTGCACTGACTCAAGAGATAAGAATCGGCTGCTGGGTAAACCTGTTGAAACTCTTGGTGAGAACAGGTTTCCTCTCCGACAGAATAAGGGTAAGCTTCATCAGCTGTGCTGGTGTCGGTTGGCTTCATTATAGAATTCGAATAATCATTTTGAGAGTATATATCCCCGGCTTTATGGGGTTGCAAGTACGAGGAGTTGTTTGCCAAAGAATAGTCCGTATTGTTCACTGTTCTTCCATCATTAAGTGTGTTATAGTCTCTTCGCATGGAACATTTGTCAGTCGGTTCTTTCGGCTTTTGAAACAGTGGATATCGTTGTAGTTCATCTAATGTGGGTCGCGAGCCGGTCAACTCTTTCACGGGTGTTTTCTTCATAGGCTGTAGCATTGGAGAAGCCGAAACCACTTTATCAGTATTATCTGAACAGGGTGATATCGAAGTTGAGTAGTTGGTAGAATCCGTACTAGACTTCTCTTGCATTTCTTTCTCATCGTTTTCGGGATTAACTGTTGTAAGCTTGGTCTTTCCAAGTGACAAATGGCTAGAACTTGAGGCAGCATTATTGACCTCCGTGTTCATGTTACATTGATTGCCAACGTCGATATCGTAATCATTTAGATCTTGACCAACATTCGAAACTGTGTTTTGTAGTTCGCCAGTCAAACAAGCCGCTTCACTCGTGTTACACAGCATAGTTGATACAGTACCTGCGTGAGCATGCAACACTTTACTGTCAGTGCAGTGATCGTCACCAGTATCTCCACAAGCTCTCTGATCCTGTCCCGATGCACTTGAACTTTGTGGAGGAAGAATAGTGGTTGAAACTGTATTCCTCAGTGTACGCTCCTCTGTTCGGCTATCTTGTGACATCATTGAACAAATATCCTGAGCTCTCGTTCCACAGTGCCGTCGTCAGCTTTCGAAAAGGATTCGAGCGCCTTTTCTGAGTAGGAGTTGACCGGGCACAGACACCGAATTGAACACTAAAAGGGTAACTTACGAAGGCTAGAATGTGTACTCACCTGGTACAATCCAGCTGTTTAAAATAGTCCAAAAATGGTGAATTATCAAAATAGTAGACAAATAGACTCAAAAAGGCACGATTCGTGCTACGGTAGGTGCTTCATTTGACGGAGTTGTTAGCTTTACTAGGCAGCGATCGATTAAAATATTTAAACCGATCGAAGGTCCACTGGTTGGCTTAGGTCGATGTTCGCTCGGTCGTGTACATTTAGCGGGATTATTTTGTGTTCCCCAATTAAATCCGATAACAAGGTTGAAGTAGTTTTTTGTTCATTCTACTATTAATTACATGAATTCGGGGATACAAGTTAATGTATCCAAGAATTCGCACTAAAAGTCTTCCCGAAGTTCGAGCTAATTTCCATAAATTCTAGACCAGTACGCTGAGTTTCAGATTAAACTAGAATCATTTTTCCTTAAGCGCTCTTCTTCCTTTCTTAAAGGAATTTGTTCTTAATTGAGATGTGCCTTCAGAGTAATACATACTCCAGGCCGGATGACTGCAAATAAGGCAAGGTTATCCAATCATGGGCAGGAATGGTACAACAATGATTACAGTTTCTGGGAATAGAAACCAAAGAACTATTGCCATTTTATCTTAAGTTCGTCCAGCTCCGGGTTACTGCACGTCATTGCTGAGGTGAAATGCAGTTCGAGCTACGGTACTATATGATTGGGATGATGCCCACTAGGAGTGAATGAATGTTCGGATGTTCGAATGAATGGATGAATTAGTTCCAGAAGGCTGTCGCAAACCTTGTCTAACGTAGTGCTATGCATATGGTCACCACAAATGATCATGAGCTTCGCCTTCCGAGTGTTGGTTTTCACAAGAAGTCAACTGTAAATACAGCTGTTTTCGAACATTCTCATGAGGATTTTAAAGGTACATGAAATATATGCGTAGTACAAATGAAAATCCGAACGGGTTGAATAGGTTCCTAAAAATTGCGGACCTGGATCGGTCACGTCCTACTCGAGGAGGGTGCGAGTGTTTGAGGCTGTTTGAGAGTGTTTTACGTTCGTGTCATGTGACATGCGCTCATCGGTGACAAGTGGATCATAGTTGCTCCATTTTCAGGTGGTTTAAGGGTTAGTGACCAAGGGAGGTGGGGCGTTTACGTGAACTGCTTTTGCACATAGCCATGGATTGCACAGTCGGATGGCAATAGACCCTGTTGCGAAACTGACAACTCTGGTTTTTAACTCGTTGTGGCCCAACCAAGGAATTACTTAATAATGACCCTGTTCATTTATAGTCCTGTTAGCTACAGAGCATTGGAGGTGCGTGTGAGCTCCACCAACAGGCTTGTCAGGTTCACCTTCAGAAGTAAATGGAAATCAATCCAAGCGAAACCACTGATCACAGTGTTGTGGAACTGTTAGCCAAACTTAGGCCTCGATGGAGCATTTTATTCAATACTACGATAAGTAGCTTGATGGTAAAGGCTCACCCTGGCGAATACCGAGCTAAGACAGGGGGAACAGCCTTCCAACGTGGTTGAAGTGTTTCCCTAAGAATCAGCAAGGTAATTTACTAGGAGTGAATGAGCCTCGAATGTCTGGGCTGACCTGACGATCGAATTCTGTGAAGGTTAACGGAACGCTTTAGACCACTCACTGAAGGTTGCATGTAGACTGGAAAGTATTGATTGTAGGTTCCGAAGCGTGAGATCAGCTAAAGATAACTATCACGCTGCGGAAACGTGTGAAGAGAGTTCAGTTGCAAACGTTGATACCATTACTAGTTTTCTTTAGAAATGGAGTGGTCAGCTGATTAAAACTCCGTGTACAATAAGCTCTGTAGTCGTCTGAAAATTTTTCCTTCTAATTATCAGGGGCCTGTCATTCCTAACAAACAGTGTAATGTCAGTGGTGGTTTTTAACGTTGTTTATCTCAACTATGTCCAAACCGAAAACTCATTCACCTGAAGTGAAGAAGCATCCGAAGAATGGCACCGGTCAACTACATTAACATTTCGAAAAGTCGATCTTGAAATTAACCATCGATTGATGTTGGGTGCCACGCGCAAGTAGTTTAGCCAACCTGAAAAATGTATTTCAGATGAATAGTTGCGCGTTTGGTTTCAGCAATAGTCAACCACTACGTAGCTGATCCCGATGTGCTAGATTTAACGGCAGCACATTGTCTCTCTGCTGAGTAATTAATGCACATAACACCTGAAAATAAATTCGGGCTCTTATTAACTCAATACAATTATTAATAAGTGGCTGCACTCAGGTCTGTCTAAGGTAGCATTTTTAAAGAGTGTCTACCTTCACCGTTTTCTGTGCTGTCTTGGGGTTAAAATGTAACACCTTGGGAAGTCGCCTATATCGAAAAGTGACCCCTCATTCTTGACGCTCTCCCGCATTTTCCATGCGTGCACGATGACAGTACAGCGCTGACTTCGTGGTTCTGATGGTGATCGGCCGCTATCACTGCTGGGATTGACGAGAGAAAGTTTTGAGTGCTCGATCACTAGTCGTTTCTTTTGAAACGACCATGCTTTAATACGGATTTGCTTACTGTCGGCTGAATGCGAACAGCCAAACTAGTGGCTTTTCAAAGTTGGATGCATTCACGAGGCTTGAAATAAGTTTCGAGGTTATCCATGGTTAATTTGGGCTCACTCTCATACCAGCTCGCCGGGCAACACGCAGAAATCTGCTGTTTAAGGAAAGGTTGACCATTCTGAAAGAAGAGGAGCAGCGTGCACACAAACTCCACTGGCTAATTCCATGTGTTTATCCAAAGAAACGGTCCGAAATTTTATATCGAAAGAAGGTGGTATCTGGGGATGCGTTGCGAGTAGGTCGTCTCAAACTGGCTGTCAATTACGGGAACAAAAATTCGACCAGGTCAACGATGTTCGTTCATCCGTTTGCGCGATTGCATGCAATCGTCCCCATACTTTTCGGATGACCCGTCCACTTGTAACTATCCGGTTATCTGCGACAAACAATGAACCGAAAACTCCGCGGCTTTAAATCTTGTCGTTTCTTTATCGATGATCTTCCTTTTTGCATCGATATTGAGTTTTCTAATATCAAGTTAATAGCTCTGCCGTCAACTACCGCCCCCGTTCTACGAGCCTAGGTTTAACATGTCATTCAAACCTCTTAATGCAAGTTAAGCAGGCTATTATTTTACCACGTTAAAGGGAACCCGAAATTAAGGACATCTTAAAAGCATCGCAGATTGCTTACCGTTTTGTCCGGACTTACTTTCTGAAGTAACTGTCAAAGCGTTTACAAATTCCGGTTTCTTGAAGAAGCCCACATTGGAAGTACTTGATATACTGGACCAATTTGGAATAAAACAAGAGGTTCATTTGGTTTTGTACGCCACTGCAGGGTTGGTTTGAATAAATTCACACTGAGTCCACGTTGTGCAGCCGTTTATAATCCCTGTTGTACCGGCTTCTTTGACCTTCTCTGACACTCCTGACTTAGTCTGCTACCATGACGCGGGTGTTAGACTTGTGCGTATGTCGAGCTGGAGATTTCAGGAGCCTGTCCGCGGTATGATGTACAAAGTAGCTGCAAAAAACATAGTTGCACACTATACCTAGTTTATTAAGAGTAGTTGCATGTGGCATGACGCCTGGTCGTTTGTTCGCATGTCATGTCCCTGTGTGGCGCCAATCAATCCAGATAAAGCCACTAGGTCTCCATTCTCCAGGGCCATTTTATATTACTTCTTGTTTCGCACAACTCTGTCTCGTCTTCAGCCAACGACATACATTTCGTGATAGTTACCGGACCGACAGACCTGTCACCTTAACTCTGCCAAACGGACGTCCCACTTACGGTAGGTAGCTTCTCACATGTTTATGTTGTGACCGCAAAAGACGCTTGGCCTGCAAAGTTGTTTATTGCACGAACTCCCGTACAGGTATGTTAAAACATGGGACCACGAACACGTACACTCATTTGCACGGCTGACGTGCATTCACATACATTGGGTAGCAGTACGTTGTCATTCGCCCTGGTGGCACTTTCCCCATAGTGCGTACACACTATTCCGATAGTCGCTTCTGGTCCATCGTCTTCCTGGCGTTGAGGCTTGTTTTAGTTCCCGAATGTACGCACTATACTACTCACAGACGAGACTGCCTGTTGTACAACACTTACCCCCGTCGGGGCAAAAAACGATGTGGTTTTGTCACGTGCTACTGATTCAAACCATGCTCAGTTGGTTCAATGAAGACAGTAACTTCAACCTAACTGAGAAGTCCTGATCACGGGGTTATCGATTGGATAGAACAGTGATTCTGTTCATTCTCCTTTCGAAATGATCGGGCAAGCTGAACACTATTCATACAAGGTTGTGGTTGGGCGTTTCGGTCATGCCTATTGTGAGGTTGCTGGCGTTGTGGTTAACACGCTAGTCTCACAAGCACGAGGGTCAGAGTGCAAACTCCGATCCGGACAAGGATATGCACTACTGATGAGCTCTAATAAGAGCGAAACTCGAGTCTAGTGCTTCCTTTCGAAGTGGGCTAGCCGAAAGGCTTATCTGAATGCGAAGGCTGCGATCAAGTGTGGGTGGTGTTCAATTTTCAAATAACCTAAATCCCCGAATCTTCACTACTGAATTTAAGTTATCCGGCGTATTCGTTTACATGTGTTGCTTTTCCATACGTCCGTCCATTTCGTACAGATTCTGTTCAGTGAAGTCCCACTACACTTCCCTCACTCACTTGCTTACGTTAATGACACACTCACGTCAAATGCAACTGAAAGAATTCGTCAACTGGGAAATTCGTACAGTAGTTCACGTGGTTGGCTCACATCCGTTGGCTTGATTGACCAACTAATTGAGACTAATCAGCTAAATAGATCAGCGCTGAACCACACAACAGTTTAATTTGTTGTCCTCATCCAAACATTTCAACCACTAAGCTGTTTCACGTTGTGCGGTGGCACCCGTTAATATTTGCGGCTTCGCTTCTCATCGTACTTCGACCTTCGTGCATTAAATCACGTGATCCACATATGACAATCCGCATTGTTATCACGTTTGCGCACGCACGCACGCGCTAATAACGCGGACGCATACGCGAACATAACGAATTACACGTGTAACAATGAAAGTATGTTTTTATTACAGATGAGGACAAATGCAGCATTAAGGAACAGGACGAACAAGAACGAAAGGGACCGGATGGATAAAGTGAAATAAAATCGGAAATCGCTTTCACTAAATATTCCATTTGTTATTCTGTCGGTTCAGATTTGTAAAACCTTCTTATTTATTGTTTTCAGATATAGAACCAGAGCATAATTTTCACAGGAAGTGTGAGGGTTGGACGGACCTGCATACAATTATCTACACCGAAGTTTGTGTTGAGCAGTATTAGCGAAAAAGCATCGGATCTTACGTTGGTGAATCCAAAAAGGACGAGCTGCTGAATCGTAGAATGAGACAGAGTTTGGGAAAATAACAGGAGGAATGCGATTAAACTAGAAGCTCCATTACAAGTTATTGAACATACGGCAAGTGTAGCTCTACATAGGCTAAACATCAGCGCGCCAGGAGCGACAGTGCAAAGTTCAACGCAGCCTCAGCCTACCGACCCGATTCTGGCGTACATGTGATGTAGGCACACAGTATCTTGTTTTGAAAGCTTACATCGCGCCCATATAGATCAAACCGTAACTTCCTCAGCAACCATGCCCGAGAATACAAACGAAACCGTGTTAAAAACTCAATACGTACATGTAAGAACACACTGGAGTTGACTGAAATTGAGATTATCAGAAGAAAATCACCTATTTACCACCTTTTTGGGTTAATCATACCCGAATAACATTTTGAAGAATTCACTGCATCCTAAAGTATCCAACAGAAAGAAACAACTCATACCAAACGAGACAGCCTTCTCCAAATCAAGAGCATTCCAGGAAGGACGGTCACATTTCTAGTTTCACTTAGAACTATATTGATGCACAAACCAAAATTAGCCATTCGAAGTATATTCATGAAAGTCAAGGATTTACAGCCGAACGAATAAGTGTCCACTGGAATCCAAAAAGCCTCTTGCAGCAAGTACAACAAATTCTACCCCGGCTAAACTGGAGTAAAATTGAACACATGAACTTATGGACGCAGATTGTCACTACGGAACATGGTCAAAAGCCCTAGTATCAGTACATCTGAACAATGAAAATCGCCAATTCAGTTCGCGTACATGGTGGGGCACAAACCTGATACGCACATAACTCCATTGGAGTTTGGTAATCAAAGCAAAATTCGATAAATAAACTTGAAAGAGGCCCCCAAATGCAGGAATATTAGACAACCAATCGATCAGATGTACAACCTCATCAACCGATTGGTCAAGGGGCAGGAAAACCACTGGCTACCACAACCATTCCAGTTTTGACAGCTTGACTGTTGAAATTTGACAGATGGAACGACTGGTTTATATGTGTTTGACCCCTCACCTTTTGACCTTACCTTTTGAACTCTTAATCAACACCGTAAAATTGGACTTCCAAAATAAGTAACATGCTTCACATGAGGTGGCGCTCACGCCCTTACCTAGCCTGGTGACGAAGTGTCCGACAGCCGGTCAGCTAATTAGGATAAGCACTGAACACGCAAAAAATCTAGAAGCATCACTATGTTCCTGATGAAATGCCCGACAGTTAAGCCTAATGTATGTTGCATGAAAATACCCGGTTTAGACATTAGAAGAACGTGTAGCGAACAAGCTTGTTTTCGGTGATTCATCATCAGGCTAAATACAACACATTTATATGGGTTAATCATGTGTGAGGAAATGTGCGGTAATGGATCGAACGGATTGTTATCAGTTTCAGAAAGATCAGGTCGATTGTACAAATTATTGATGGCTGTTACGATAGTGGTCATGATTACGTAATCTGTTCGGTCCGGACGTGGACACCAGGCCATGGAAGATTCAGTGTTTTGACGAAGCGTTTTTGGATGTATAGTGGGGGAGAGTAAGCGGATGGCTATGGCTTCTGCGACTGCCAACAGGCGCTCTTTGACCCGTTTTGATTGTAAACTAGGAGCGCGATAGATAGGACGGAATGATTCATTGACATCGATTGAGTGGTTGGACTCCATTAGGTGCGCAGCGATGGAAGACGAACAAGATTTGGCCAGGCCCCGAGTTAGCCACACCGGATGATGCTCCCGTATGCGTTCAGATAATCGCCGTGTCGTGCGGCCTACATAGCTCGTTCCACAGGAACAAACGAAATGGTATACACAGTAAGAGGCAGCATGAACAGGCAATGTATCTTTCAACTGAGGGCGCAAAATCGGTATGGAATTAAACTGAACACGTAGTTTTGCTGCAAAATTTAGGTAGCTGTCTTGACTTAGGGCTATGCTAAGTTTGTTGCTTATATTTTCTGAAGCATTATCGCCCTTAAAAGGTAATGAAATATAAACAGACTTTTTCTCTACAGTGTGTTGATTGTTCAGCTTTGTGCTATTTGACATATGCTTGTGAATAAACTGTTCGGGATAGCCGTTTTCAACTAGTACTTTAAATATGAATTGTCTTTCCTTCTCTAGAGTGTCACTCGAGCATATTTTCTTAGCCCTGTCGATCAAACATCGGATAAGATTAATTTTCTGTCTCAATGGTACAAAACTATAAAAGTTGGTATATTGTCCTGTCCACGTTAACTTACGGTGTACTTTCCTTTGTATCGTCCCATCTGAGCGACGGGATAGGAAGACGTCTAAGAACGAGATACCTTCGGGTGACTCAGGTTCCATGGTGAAATGGATATTCCCTATGGGCTGAGTTGAACCGTTCCAGTATTTCCCTGGGGCTTGTTGATTCATCAGTTACGCAAATAATATCATCTACATATCGCTTGTAAAGAGTGAACGAGTTAATCATGGTTGCTAGCGCACCACTTTCAACTTTTGCCATAAAAATATCAGCTAGTAATGGTCCTAATGGTGACCCCATTGCTACCCCGTCCTTTTGTCGATATAGTCTACCTGAAAATTTGAACTGAACATTATAGGTACAACGGTATAACAACCTTTTCAATTCTTCTATCGGTAATCCCACGTTTATGGAGTTGTTCTCAAGATAATCGCCTAGAAACTCAATTGTTTCTCTGAGCGGGATATTAGTGAATAGGGATGTTACATCAAGTGAGAATATTCTTTTTCCTGACACGTTTAGCTTCTTCAAGGTTTCAACAAATTCAAAAGAATCACTCAAGCTGTGGACTGCTATCTGTCTCCTTACAGGTTCTAACATCCCAGCTAGCCATTTCGCAGTTGCATGATATGGGGAATTACTCATGTCCAAGATCGGTCGCAAGGGTATTCCACTTTTGTGAACCTTGGGCAACCCTATTCATTTTGTCGTTATAGTCGAGCAACTGAAATTACATGGCACATGATACAGTGTGCAACACGAAACTGCTGTGAAACTAACACGAAAAGACGGAGCTAGATTTAAGCCGTCAGGAGCACATAGATCTCATACACATGTTTGTGGATGTGATGCAATGGGCTGTGTTGCTACTTGGAAAATATTGCGATGAATTAACTGTTGCGTTTGCACGCAATTTTGTTCCATGCAATTTTCAGTCTTGGGCTAGCGATAATTTCACGGTTGCCCCGGTTTTAATGAAAGTGGGCGAAAACTCTCGTTTTTGGCTTTCCTTGATTTCGCAGTTTAAAACCTCGCACATTATTTGGTGCAGATATGAGAACTATGATTTCCCCTGAGTTTTTGTTGACATCTTATGAGTGCTAACAAGGAAATTCAATCTTTAATCAAACTTTTTCTTGCACTGCAACCTACACTTGACTCAAGCCAGAGGTTGTAAAGATTTCGACCATATCTTACGCGCCTGAGCACGCCTACCATCACGCTGTTCGCTAGTGGGACGAGATTCCATATGAATCGATAGAGAAGAAATTGGCAGCTGTGAACCAGTCAGGATCGTCGTCCTCAAGGTCACCTTACATCTGATTGGGCGAACCACCAAATACGGTTGAGCAAATTGCTCACGTCTAAAAATCAAACAACCGTGCCCATTAATAATGGGGATCTGAGTGAAATATCAAATGGGAAACTTTCCGTGTTTGTTACTTGAAGGTGATAAAATATTAATCTCAGGACAGGAAGGATTATTATTCCATAACTCAGACAGGGGGAAACACAATCCGCAGAGGAAACTTTTACACAACACACGATTGCTTTAACATTTCAAAAACCAAGAGGGCGAACATTTTGCTCTAGATATGCTCGCACATAGGACGAACCCATCTGTTGAATCTCGTCTTTAAATGTGAAGTTCGATAAATGAGATGGGTAACGAATTGGGACATTTGTCGGACAACGGTGAGCAAGAAAAGTGCTCTTCGATAAGACTTCCGAAAGACCGAAACGAGTCCACTGGACAAACATTCCGGATTTCAAACAAGTCAGAACAATCCGATTCAGAAGACGGACCTTGGAATGACACAATATTGTTTGAGACAACTGGAGGTACAATCAATCCGAGTGAATCCTCGGTTACGATGCAAACGAAGCAGTCGACCACGATGGAAGCGATTAAACAAACGGTCGGAATGAGCTTAACAGATGAAGAAAGAGAGCATATAAACCAAGTTCTGTCGCGTGTGCGGCAACTGGAACAACGGGAAGATTCACGCATATCGTGAGTTCTGTCTGTTTAAAACAAAACCGAATAGTGGAGCGTTAATATAGATGGCCAAACTTCCCTTGAGTAATATCGAAAAGGAGTACTTGAGACCATCAGTTTTCATCGTCTAGGACCATAGGGGTTTACAGCCCCTGACAGTAGCTCATTGGTTACGATGTGTACACCGTGAACCGCACTGCATTCATCTGAGTTGTGAGTGAGGGTCATAAGGCCATCCAGAAAGACCAGTGAAGATTAAAACGAAGCAATGAAAATGTGACCACAAAACAGAGTGCCGAGCAAACCGCTCAAAAATGTTTGCATGTTGAAAACACGTGTGAAAATGTGCGAGGTGTGTGTATTTTGGACAGGCCGCAGGTAACTTCACTATGTATACATCTAAGAATTGCGTTAACAATGAACCACCATATCTGGTCAACATGTCAAATAAATTTTCAACTTGTTAAATGTTAGCCTATAGTTATCTACATGTGCACGTGCTATACAAGGGTTTGATCGTGAGTTCTCCAAAGCAGCCATTTTGAGCATAAAGCTACGGTTAATCTGTCTGGCAGTTAATGCTGCATTCTTTCCAGTTTTACAGTCATCTACAGCAGCACTTGGTTACAAGCCATTCTTTCCCATAAGAATTGACCATAAAATCAAACCAGAGGTAGCTCTTCATTTAACTGAAGACGTGATTAAATAAATGTTGACGTTCGGCCACATTCGCTTTTGGGCAGTGGACAGATTGTTTGGTCGTCTCGAGAGAAGACACAGTAACTGTCCTGTTAGCTGCACTCGATGACCCATCGACTGAGAACCCTCCTCCAGTTGAAATCATAGAAACCATTAAACCAGTTGAGTGGTATTTGGGTTGCTGACTACTAATGTATTATCAGTGGCCAAATGGTCAACGTGGTTCCCCATGAAAGTGTTGCCGAAATTCACACCCCGCCCGTAGTAAGGATGTGCACTACTGACGAGCTTTAATAAGAGTGGAACTCGAGTATACCGTTTCTGTGGGAATGTGACAACTGCGATCGATTGTGAGTGCTGTTCAAATTATATCAACCGAAATTCTCTACTTCTTATCTGTAGACAAATTTTAGAAATTCACCTCGGGGTGCATAAAATGATTTCTGGACTTTACTTGGATTCGATAATTATTCACATTTTACAATTTGGATGTTGTTAAGTTTAAGACATCATCTTTTATGTCAACCTACGATGGAGAGTGAGAACCAAGTTAGAATATTTCGGTTACCGATTGACTTCTTATTTCAGTTGTAATATTGTATCCCAGAGTATTCATGAAAAATTAAATTTACAAACATCGGTTGTCATTTATTCTCATCGGGTATAGGAAGTTACAAGAGGTTCAGTCGACTTACTTAAAAAAAACTGATACAGAGGCATGGGGAATTCTGATGGTCAGGGGTACTATTTAGATGATCGTCTAACCGAACAGTAGTGTTTTCTTGCAGGTCGGCTGGTGCTGTTTTTATATGGGCTATGTGACCAGCATATAGTAGCGTGTTAATCAAGTTAACAGGTGAATGAGG
>LOND01007316.1:0-14727 GCA_014220965.1 Paragonimus kellicotti
ACTAGGATCCGTTGAGATTGTTCTGCCGCTCACCGTGTTCGCCTGTCGGTCTGTCTTCGCTCGTTTTTGGTTTCAGTATCAACGATGCTGACGTAGTGGCTGTCTATATCTACGTGTCGATTGAACGAATTCCGCGAATAGAGAGCCTCCAGTACAAGCCGTTTCCCCTTTCATCTTTGCCCGTGCGACCACTTTCGCATGATCTATGTTGACCTCGTGACCTGTGTCCGCGCAGTGGTGCCACAGTTGTGATCTAGGGTCGGCTCGCCGCATCGCTAATTGTGTTCGTGCACGCGTGTGCGCAGCTGTTTGCCTCTCTCCCACATATTGTTGGTCACACCCGAGACATGGAATCGCGTATACCACGCCAGACTGTTCGTGTGGTTCTACACGATCTTTAGCGTTCACCAAAGCTGAACGGAGTGTTGAGTTTGGCTTGTGTGATATTTGGATGCCCAGTGGTTGGAGCATCCTTTGTGCTGCTTCAGATGTGCCGTGAATATATGGCACTGTCATTCGCGTTTTGGGTTCTGTACGTTCAGTTCTTGTGAATCCTCTGATAGATGCCTTTATGAAGCTACTGGGGTACCCATTGAAAGTGAACAGTTTGAACAGGTGCTTTCGTTCTTGTCTTCTTAGTTCAGTTGAGCTACAGTGCGTGTCTGCACGTCGAAATAATGTTCGCACGCAGCTTTTAAGTTGACAGGCTGGATGATTGCTATCGAACCTGAGAATGACGTCAGTTGTTGTCGGTTTACGATAGACAGTAGTTTCAAGCTTGCCATCAGATCTTCTTATGACCGATACATCGAGAAACGCCAGGCGTGAATTTTCTTCCTCTTCGCGTGTAAAGGTTATTCCATCTATTATGCTATTCAAACAACTGTATATATATATCTTCCAGATTTTGATGTATAATGACTTCATTCGACCGCACCGCAAGAACAAAACTGCTATTTACTTGTCCTTCCTTCAGAAAGACAAATTGCCATTCGGGAGTGTTCAACCGTGTGCCACTAAGGTCGCCCGCCGGCTGAAATTCAGGTCGTACGGAGCATCTCTTAAGGAACTGAATATTTATCCACGAGATCCGTCAGCTTAGGGATGGCATGGTGCTCATCTTGCTCATCGATTTGCCCCATCATTTGCTTACATTGGTACTCAATGTAGAAGGAATAATCGTCGTCATCATCATCATAGACAGCAATACATCAGTGGTTCACACTGATGCTTAACTGCCACAATAATAAGCGGCCTGTGGAGCCGCCTTTCCAAACCTAGGACATAAGGGGGTCGATTGGAGTGTAGACGTAGCTTTTTCCGACTGCGGGTTTGTAACGCTTGAGATGCTCTTCCTGAGCACGTAATATGTACCATCTGTTTTGTCGGTTTTAAGGATCGTCTAGATAATTATTTTCTATCTAAGGTCAGATACCCTATCTTTGTCTCGTTTTTCAGCATTTCCATACTCCGTTGTGTGATTCTATGCATTGAGACACGGATCCATAATATCTGTTGCTCCTTGCTTCCGTCAAAAATCTTTTGGACGATTTACTGAATAAGCAGTCGATTTTCAGACACGCTTGTTATCTATCGCAACAGTCATGCTAATCCAAGCGTATGACTACATTATCATTCGCAAGGACGAATATTTTAAGTCTACTAAGTTGGATCCAGACAGGTTAAAAATTCGACGTCTCATAATTTGTTTGTTTTCAGTGCGGAATGTATTGATGGCACAAAAGTCTCGTTGAATAATGCCGTTGGCATGCCTTACGGGACTATGTTCACTATCGTTGGAGATCAAGTAGAGCCGACATTTCAGTCGAGAAGCTGTCCTGAAGGCAACCTGTGTGCGGACGAATCATTATCTCCAGTAGCCGGCCATTTTAAACCACTGGACACCAAGGACAACCGCGATATTGTGGATTCGACAAGCAATCAAAAACTTGACTACGAGGACATCAAATCCTTACAAGCTGGTGGGACCTCAGGAGAGGTGAAGTCCTGTTATATTGATTTGTTGCAATGGATATGGTATGTGGTACTAAATATGTGAACCTAATCACTGTCCGTCCTAGCGTGCCCTTATAAGAAACTTACTTCGATTGTTACTTCCCTTACTGTCACATTGTTTTCCTTTTCACCAGTATTGTTCTCTGCACTTTCAGAGGCAATCTTCCATCTGCGGTTTTATGCGTAGCGTCAGTAACTCAGCCAGTGAGCTACTAATGTTACGTCTTCTAGGCTTTGACACTGGTTTACGTCAGATGGTTCGCTTAAACACTTATTTTCAGCGTACTGGTTTGGCGAATAAGCCGATAGGATAGCGAAATTGGCTGAGTTTTGGTATAAGTTCAAGAGTTGACCTAGATGATTAGGGATGTCTGCTGTTGAGAATAACCTTCAATTAGGGCACTCATGGTCATTGAAGATTCGAACCGTCGTCGTCAGCTCCCCGTGCGTGCGTCTGTATGTGAATGAAAACAGTCGAAGCGTATTTAAACGATCTGGGTAGGGAAGGAAACGAGGTCTTCGGACTGGCGTTGGTGCTTCGGTGGCTGGATTCTAGGTCTGACATCCCTCACAAAAATCCTTGCGTCGACCTAGATACTTACCTTTAGACTTTACACGTCCTGCGTTAACTGTAGCAAGCAGATCTCTGTTTAACTTCCCAAGTAGCCTTATAAAGATTCCTAGTCTTGGTGTTATCTTTTTCTTTGTGCGAGCTACGGTTGTTTGATGTATCAACGTCTCAGGAGATGACTTTCAGGACCTTGTCTTGTGGTTATCAGAACTAGCTGGCTAATAATTTCATAGCTGGTTTCACTCTGGTAGCTAGATTGTAAAAGACTGCGCTTCGAATCTTTCAGTGATAAGTGGTTCGCAACATACTGGTTTTGTAACACGCTGGAGTCATCTCACAGTTGATGCTCGTCCTATATGCCAGAACTTGGTCACCCACGTGGATGAAGTGACGGGTTTCCATCACGGCTGTCATATGCTTGAATGGGTTAAATTAAAAGGGTATAATAGTAGGCCGTGGGCGTTGGACACATGTGGCAGTGTGTACTTGGCTTTTCCATTGAACAGCCACGATTCTGGACAGTTTCGAGGGCTAATCCACGTATCGCGAACTATGCCGAAGGTCGAAGGCTTTTGGAGGAGAGTTAGGTGGTCGACAGGGCGATGGGCCTTCATGTGGTCGAGAAAACTGACATCCACGCCAACGGTACCACCAAATTTTGCCAATTTACTCATCGCTGCTGAAAATACCGGAAGTACAATAACAACCTCGTCGGAATCCGTACTGTGATTTGACGGGCATTTTGTACTCCTCAGGACATTTTCTAATATTGTTGTCCAGACGTCTTTCCAGTACTTTTGAAATGATTTTGAACAGTGCTTTGGTGTAATAAGTAGTGGCCTTCATCTTTGCGGTTTCTTGTGTAAACTGATGTAACTACCACAAATTTTTATGTCCTTGGAACAGTAGCTGTTTTTTTTTACAACTGTTAGTTCGAGAGAAACACGGACAAGACCAGACCTGTCGAATTCAAATTTTTAAAGTTATATTGTTAATACCGTCCTCACCTGGGTGAGGAGTTAGTTAGTGGGAGTTAGTTAGGCTTCTGCATTACTCATTCCTCCGTGTGAAATGCTATGAATTTTAAAGATCTTTGAACTGTGCGAGACTGGCTATCATCAGACACACTTGATGTTCCCGAACGCCTTCGAGCATTGGACATAATTTCCCCGTGAGTTCGATGTTGGGGGTATGAAGACCTTGCTGATTACCAATTCAGTTCGTGTGTCCAAGTTCAGTGCTACCAAACGTAACATGTGTTTTGAGCTTTCTTCGTATCTGATCGCAGTTGTAGTTCTGTGAATGACCAGCTTGTGTTCCCTTACGAATGATTTGCATTTATTTGGAGCTAGGTTGTGTGCCTTGTAAGTTTCGGTGGTTCCCTTTATTTGAAATACGGGTCACAAACTCCATTTGGTGCTGATAGTCTTTCGGATTCGAGCGCTTATTCCTGATTTTTTGAAGAGATTGAACAGCCAGAGAGCCGAATAGTAAAATAACCTTTAAAAATATAGCCCTGCGTCGTTAATGATTGTCTACCTATAGTTAGAGGGCGAGGACATACTTTGGCGTTTGGTCGTTCTCTTGAAACTACCTCTTCAGAAGCTGCGACCCGAGATACCCAAAGATTCCTAAGAAACTACATTACAGATGAACTTGAAATTTATTGATCCCTTACCTTAGTCGTAAAGATACCTCTATTACGTGTGATTCGACCGTTTATTGTTCATTTGTCAAAACGACATTGGAACGTTTCCGTCTTTGGTTGTTACATCACCTAATTGGAACTGTGGAATTTCAGGTAACACCTAATCTATTATATTTCAGAATTCGACTTCAGCACGGTCCCTTTATGGAACCGTCTTCATCCACGAAGTGATTAAAGTCTCGTGATAAGAATTAGTTCTTCCTGATATGAACAGATATCTTGCAGTTCATAAGTGAACATTTCTCACTCACATCTTTGTCATCGGATGAACTCTTGTATACTGCAGTCAGTTGAGGGAGCCCTATTTGGCAAGACACCACAACTACCCTGGGATACCCTCAAGACATGGGTTTTGTACTGGACATGAAAATTGCTTAAGACATGGAATGCGAATCCACACTCACTGCCCTTTTCCTCCATCAAACATAAATATTATACAACACTGTCACAATTTCGACATCAAATATACTTTGATGGTACCAAGTCTGGGTCACGCCTCTTGGCACCAGTTTTTCTGTTGAACAACGATGCTTGAACCTGGAGATTTTGTTTAGGAGACTTGGTGTTTGTGTACAGACGCACAGGTCTTGAATGACAAAGCTAACCCCTTGTTTATACTGTGAAATCATGGGTTGGCATATCATCTGTGGACCAGAAGAGAACGAGTGCCTACTGTTTTTAGGCATCCTCATCAGTCGCAAGAATGATGGATCAATAAAGCGAAAACCGCCTTTTTTAAACTCACTCTCGTGTCCGATTGGCTGCTTCTTAGCGTCATCAACCACTATTGTTTTTCGACTCTTTCAAAAGCTATACATAACAATTGGTTTCGCTGTTTTTCGTTACCTATCGGCATAACTTGCAGGGGGCAGCGGCGTTGAAAACCAGTCATGCTGTTGTGGATCCCTATCTCGATTGCATCAACAACCCCCGCTTAGCCTTAGGCAACCTTACAGTTTTCAATCTCTATATAATCTGTTTTGCCATATAACAACAAGCGCCTCATGATGTAAGAACGTAGAACTTTGCTTCATTGAGACTGCGACTTTGTGGGCCTAAACCGATTGAGGTGTATTTTTTTTGTTTACCCTCCGCCATTCTATGTGACAGACATTGATTCGCCTTGCGAGTTAGCCACAACAGAAACCAAGCAGATCGCTGGGAGTGAACCTGATCCAAAATCACATGATACAGACGAGGCGGCAGTTTGTGCTCGACGGGCGGTTCGATTGGCCAGAAAGCGAGTTGGCTACGAGAAATTGATGGGACCAAATGCCGTGCCAGCAGATGCGCTAATCATCGCCACTCGATTCCATCCGGTCGATCTTACTTTGTTGCTCATGCAGTTCCTGCCTGTGGGAAAGCCGGTGGTGGTTTATGCCCAGTTTTTACAGGTAGCTTCTCCTTTCACATTCTGTTGATGTTTGGCTGTATTTCTTTTCAGGCATTCAGGTTTTTGTGTCCACGTCTACTGTACAGTGACCAACCCTGGATATTACACAACTTGTTTGTAACCGAGTTGTTATTTTCAACCACTATTGATTCTACTTATACAGGCTTTGTATAATAGTTGGATAAGATCATGAACTTGATTGGTTTGGACATTTTTCCAACCGGACACCTTCTCTCTACTCATGCTTCATTCCCCCCCCCGTTTTTGACGTTCAGGTAGCTTACTGATTAAAATGGACTCGACAGTTGGTCGATCAATTTACTGTTGCTCAACATTGAGTTCTGATAATTGGATCGCTCCACTTGCAAGTAGTTGGCTCCGTGGATCACTGGTGCTAGGTAGTTAACTGATTCTTATAATCGCCACACACGCCAGATCGAACCCTCTACTTATAAGTAGACATCAAAGTAGTAGTCCAAGCGCTTACCCACTAGACAACTGGACCACGGTCGTTGCGGTTGCAGAAAGTTCTGTACGTTACTTCCCTTAACTGTTACATTTCCCCCCGAATGAAATCGTTCGGCTGTTTCTGTTACCCTGCACTTTAAGATCGATTCACCGCGATTCCGGAAAAGAGTGAGAGAATCTTTTGCAAGCAGTTGATTCCAGTTATGTAGTGGCGAGCTGTTTTATCCTGTTNTATATATATATATAATATATCCCTGGTCATTGTTATTTGTTATTGAAGATGGAATATATCTATGCGTGTTTCGGTAACTTACGTTTTATCTGAGGCATTTTCTGAGGTTGTCGGCCTGTTTACAAATCCGCTTCTCAGATCCCGTTTAGTTCAACAGCGCGGTGATATTGCGATTTTGTTTTAATAAACCATATTTTCTTCAGGAAATACTTAGCGAATTGATCAAAGGTAATGCAAACTTCGAGAAGAAGACCAAATTCTCCCAAGACAAATACGTATCTAAGAAGCGGAAACGCCATTTGGGTTTGTTTTCAATCGAGCGACCGTGCACGCGAATTCTTTGCGAATTATATTCCAAGATACGACCTGAAAAGTGTTTGTAAGTGCCATTCTGTTTTAACTATTACACCAGAAGTATTCGTTGTTTTCGAGTGTTGTTAGATAAATGAACTTGAAGCTGTTCAACAACCCGCAGTCATTGCGCGTGAGACGACCACGTCGATTGCTTAACTTGAGATTAGTAATTAACATTTGTTCTCCCCGATCATTCTTGTCCAACCATGACTTTTGATATTTCCGTGACGCTGGTAGTTAGCCTCGTGTTATCGTAGGAAATTTATACCTTTCGCCTTGCTCTGTTTTGTTTCCAAAATTTTTCAGACATGGAAATATTGTCCTATTTCCAGTCATCCAGACTTACACCCAGTGTACAAAAGTTGTATGTCCGTTGGCAGTTGTGTGACTTGAATGTACATTCTGACGTCGACTACCATGAATACGCATACGTATAGTAGATTTCGAACTAATTTTTACACCACTGACGACTGCAGTTCTACAAAGGATGCTTAAGAAGTGAAGGGAGGGACTTTTGCGGTCGTACGCCGTTGAACGCTCTCTCATTTCCAGTAGTATTTTCGACGTTCTACGTTTGTGATAGCTAGATCGTTAACATGAAAGCGATATCTAACACGCTTGACAAACATAACTGTTCACGCACTGAAGTTACCATGGCCTGCCGTCGTTGGAACACTTGACACGGCACCACAGTAACCATGTCCATAATCCCCAAATGATACTAGATTCACACTGTATTAGGTTCCACAAAATCCAGACTTGACAACAAATTTCATATTTATTGTGTTGTATTTGGCCTGAAGATGACACACCGAAAACGAGCTTGTTCGCCACGTTTTGACTTCTGATGAAATCTCCGGTATATTTGAATAACTGTCAGAGTTTTTGTGTCGGTTGCTAACATGGTTGACTGTCTGATGGTGTTTACAACCCTCGACCATGTTATTGTGGCAAGTACTCCGCCGGCTTAGGTTACAGCCTATACATCACATGGCGTTGGCTTCCGTGATACATACTTAATCGCACGGTCTAAAGTATTGTCCGATTGTCCGAACTTCGGTAACAGAAGTCGCTGTAACCTAGGCCCGATTGCAACGCGGCAATTATTACTGCCGTGCTCAGCATTGTTATCACCGAGTTACCTCAACTTCAGCCAGTCACAAGTCTTTCGTTTGTATTCTTTGATCCATTGACCGCAGTGCTGGAGTTTTTGGACGTATATATCTTTAAAACCTTAGCGGTTTGCCATAGATCTGGATGTCTTTATGCATCATCATCATAGATAGCAATACATCAGTGGTTCACACCGATGGCCTGAGTTGCCAGCACAATCCACGAGAACAGAACATGAAGATAAATTGGAAAAATAACTATATAGAAAGAAAGAGAAAACAGAGGAGAAGGAGGGGAAGTGGACCCTTAGACTACTTTAAAAAATAGCTACGTTCTAATGATTCAAAACCATACAACATCAAGGCGCCTACACCTTGCAAACAAACAACCGAGGTGTGAGTGAAAGTAAGGCGTCATCAGCGAGACAGCTTCCTTACGGCTTGCACTGAGCCCCCGCATCATAAAGTGCACTCACTTCACAGACAACTCGGCCAAACAACGACAACATTCACGCCACTGAGCTCGATTAGCCGCCATCTCACCTAACGTCTCAAGCCACCGACTCTGTGAGTCGCGAGGGCCCCAGCCCGGGAGACGAACCCGACCTACAGTGACCAACCCCTTCGTAAACGATTTCATTTGTCTACGCCAGGTCATCCATCTTGTCCCCTACACGCACCTGTGGGCCAGTCAGCCGCAGCGTCCGCAAAACAGTGCTCGGTGTGGCAAACGACTATCTGGCATCCTTAGCACATGACCTAACCATCTCAGTCTGTGCAAATGTAGCGACTGAACAAGAGAACTCGTTTGACAATCAGTGCCAAACACCCGCTTCCTAACCTCCTCGTTGCTCACTCGCTGGTGCCACCCGATACGAGCGATTGAACGCAGACATCGGTGGTCAAATACCTGAAGACGGTTCACGTCCTCTACCCTGAGTGGCCAGGTTTCGCTGCCGTAAAGTAATACGGCCCTCACTGTTGTTTGATATACACGACCCTTAAGCTTTAGGGAAATACCTCTCTGTCGCCATAGGTGTCTTAGATTAGAAAATACGCGCTTCTATTTCATTCCCTACACCTCCGACGCCACCGCTGATGCAGCTTCCCAGGTATACAAACCGGTCAACAATCTCCATGACTTCATTATCTAACATTAAATCTACGTGATCACAACAATCTTGCAGAAGCACTTTGCATTTTGAGGCTGCAAAGCGCATTCCGAAGTACTTAGCAGAACGCGAAATAGCGTCCAGTGTTGTTTGTGCCGCTTGAAAGTTGTCAAACACCTACCTTATCGTCAGCATAATCAAGATCAGTCAGTCTTTCACCAGGTAGGAGGTCCACGCCGGCATCATTTGAGTGCCGCAGACAGTCCTCCATTATTTCGTCTATGACGAAATTGAACAAAAATGGCGAAAGGGACAGCCTTGACGTACGCCGCTCCTGGTGCTGAAACTGTCAGACAGTTCACCGTAAACCCTAACCTGAGCTGAGGTATGGGAATAAAGCGCCGACAGTATGTTCACATACTTAGTCGGTACACCCCTACGTTTAAGCGACTCTAAAAGTGTAGATCGGTCCACCGAATCAAACGCACCTTTATAGTCGAGGAATACGGCGATTGTTGGCCGGCGGTACACATGACGCTGCTCATAGACGCTGCACATAGAATCCATGCAATACTACGACTAGTGGCATCGGTTATTTTCTTAGTGATAACATTTTCTTACAAGTCGTCAATATCTCACTGATCCATCGATATGTTTATGGCAAGGTGTTCATTTTTGCTCCACCAGAGGCCTGCGATTCGATACGCTATGTCACATGTTGACGTACGCCAATGTACACGCGGGTTCGAAAGTGCTGTTAATCGAGACATGTGCAGGACTACTTCTTGGTGCTGTGCTGGAACGTCTTGGTTCAGGCCTCGTTGGGCGGCTCTGTGATACAATTTTTCCACGGGACTAGCCCGCCGAGACCGGAGATTAATCCGATGGCAGCCAGTGCCTATGACAACCAGGTGAGGTAAACAGTCTCTGTGGCGTATATTCCCAGTACGCTTTTCGATCCAACTGTTGTGCGATTTTATTCTACCCATATTTTAAAACACAGGTTCACGGCGTACCGTGTTTGCGCCCTTTTCGGTTACCTAATTTAAACAAAGACAACTCGCGCGCGACCCAGTTAGTCACTTATCCAATTGTCGTTGCTGAGTTCATTCGATAAACAACGGGAAATAATGCAAATACACCATTGGCTAAGTACGGATGGAGCCGCTTCCACATTGTAACATGGCATTTTTCTGGGAGAATTCTTAGTCTTTTACGTCGGTATTTTGGATCGCTTCACTTACACCTGATCGTTGGGAATGTTGAAACAATACGATCTGTGCGGTTTCATTCGGAAGTAGTTATGACTACAATTACGTATTTGCGTCCGAATTGGCTCGACTCTCCTTACGTGAGTTTGTGAAGGTCGAGATTATCCAGCTGTTCTCTGAGGCTGTCAATGTAATGACAGCAATTGTTTTATGGCATAAGGAGAATATGAACAAAACCGTTAGAAATATGAAGGGTGATAGATGCATGCATTTCCTATTGACTTTTCGGTACCAAATCCAGGACAACGTTTCATATCAAATTATTAGGATTGGTGAAGTTGATAGTCATTCACTAAGTTAGGAAAAGTCACTAAGTCCTAGGCAGGGTCAGGTTCATGAACATTTTTTTCTGAATTCACAAGGCTGATTTGAGTCGTATGATTGCATCCGTCTCAGCAAACAACAAGACTCTTGGATTAGAATTAATGATTCTGAATGCACCAGCTAAGTCAATAACGTGGTTCACTGTGCTTTTCTGGTAACCTTTTGGGGATTAAACATTAGATTATAGTACAGACGTGATCAAGTATCATCCCGCTCCTCGGCTGTCCTGTGCATACGTTTGTCTTGCTCGTCTGAATAATGTATCCATGAGTGCGCTTTTCTGTTGGGCCAGCCTGAAACTACTAAAGTTCAGGTATTGACCGGACCACGTGGATTTCCTATAAACACCTCTTTTGATAGAGCCATCTTCCCGGCGACTTATGAGTATGTCTAGAAACGGCAGACAATTATCAGTCTCAAGTCCCCACGTTACCTCCAGGCGTTACACTGGAATATCGGTTGTCTGTTTCGAACGACTGTGCTAGAGTATAGTTGACGTTGGGTTTATGACTGTCTGAGGCCAACTCCTACGCAATGCTTGATATGAAAAAGTCTGCTAAGAGAGGCTCTGGCGTATTCCTAATGGCCACTTCGTCTTTTTGACAGTAGGGCCGATTGAGAAAACTGAAATTAACATTTTCAGTACACAACAGCTAAGTTTTCCCCATGATATCAGTCAGGAGAGGCAAGCTAACGTGACTCGTTTCAACGAACTCACAGATGTAAACTGTTGTCTGGTGTGGCGGAACATTCTCGAAAGGTGACTGAACGTCTCCAGAGCACTTCAGATCATTAGGAAGACCAATGTTGTTCAGGTCACTAATCAGTTCAAAAGGGTCCCCGATTGAATGTACTTGAAATTGTTATTTCGGCACCGTTAGAATGGTGACTAATCGTGGTATAGGTGGTTTGTCGTTGCCAAAATGGGTCTAAGCAACATCCGAAACTTGTACGTCTTTGGGAGGCTTTAGAGTTGAGGTATCGACAATCCATACGGTTTAATAGCTTTATATGTCTTCTGATCAGTTATACGTAATTGTGAGACAAGTTGAGGATGTCCTACGTGGTCCTCCATTTTAGTGACACTGTACACTCTCTGTTCACCAGAACTTCGTTTGGTCATTCAGTCTGCATCTTCCGCACATACGCATCTTGGTCTAAAATGACCGTGACCCAGGAGCCGTTATTGGGCTTAAGGATTACTACGTTTTTTGATTTCGCTTCTCTTAATGATTTCTAGTGGCGCTTCGTGGGAGTTACGATAAACCCGTAAGCTGAAACAGTGGGTTTGGTCTTAAACCAGCTTAGTTTGTCCATAGCGGTCGGCCGGAGCTCAGTTAATTGGTCATTTGGGTTCTTAGCCTGGGCTTCGACATACTTACGGCTAAGCTTATGTGATTACATTTTATAATCAGGACGCAAGGCCACCGCTTGTAACTGTAGCGAGTTTAATTTTACTGAAGAATAGAATACGTACCTCCTGAGATCCACTGGAATTAGTTCTCCAACAGGCTTCACATGTGATTTCTACAAGTGGTTGTTGCAAGTTCTGTTTGTACGCTCGGCGGTTGTCCTACAAAGTAGTATAAACGTGATACAACAGCATAATGATAGTTTTTATTCGTTGGACAATAGACGACAGTGTGTTTGGCGCAAATTCACAAGTTGCATTTGTATCGTTTCTATGTGGACACTCGCGATACACCTGAAGTTTATTCTTTCTTAAAAGCGACATGAATTGATCGAGATATCGTCCTTACTCTGTGCACTCAACAAGAAACGATATGTTTACTAATTCACGAGCGTTCATGCATCTCAAATTAAATACATAGTGTAGCAACTTGCAGGTACTAACGGGAATTTGTCGTTTTGGAAATTTGAATTTTACTCGAATCAGCTGAAACACAGAGAGTGGTAGGTAGGCGCATTTCGTATTGACTCGTCAGCAACAAATTTACAGCAAAACAATCATATAAATCGTTTGTAATATCTTCTTTTTCAGGTTTCCTCCATCTCTCTGCTTGACGTGGTTCCTTTATTAACTGGGCAACTGATATTGGAGGATCAAAGCGTGAATGAGTTGTCCACAGTAATGGTTCATTTTTTATTTGTCCGATAACTTCTTGTAGCCCGTCGAAGTTCATGAAGTGAAAAAGATAGATTCTTTATCCTACGTGATGGATGCTAGTAAGTCGGAGACGTTTGTGTATTTCCTGTTAGGACACGTGCGATTTGGCTCCTCTCCTTGTGAAAACCTATGGTTTTATTATCCTGAAGTTGATCAGCTTCGCATCTGTTAGGCTGCACAGGTATTTTGTAGTGTCGAGTTTCCATACGTAGAGAAAGAATTTAGGAGTGGACAGGGATCCACCCCAAGACCCCGGCGTTGACGGTAGATGTAATGATTGCATTGGACTGTTGTGATCATTGCACAAATAGCTAAAGAAATCGATTTGGGATTGAATGTCTGTGTGAACTGTATCATGTGGGCATTTGACTTGTTCGTTCCTGTAGACTCGTTACTCTATGCATACTGACGCTCAAGTATGGTGCTGCTTTCTGTCTTTTGTTTACATTTGTTTGAGCAACCCTGAAGTTTACTAGACCTTTTAACCAGTTGCATTTCTAGTTACCTCAGTGGCAGTGACGTTGTGCATGAAATCAACATCCATGGACTAATTCACACATATCCTACTTCGATTCGGGTAACATACACGTGACCAGACACTACAACAGCCTAATGATTACACTGAAAACTAACTTAACCATTGAGTGTAAATATACAGCGAACTGTGCGTAACTTGACACCAACCAACTTGCGTCATTTTGTATTATACGTGACGGCCAGTGCCATTCTTGTTTACGAACTACAAATGTGTTAAGCACACCTTTATTCTTTATATGAGGATTTGACGTAATGCAATGTTTTTCTTACGTCATTTGTTGGTTTTCCTAATTTGATCATCGTACTATCTTCGTAGATGAACTTCAGATATCTCCAAACTAACAATACGGACTGCTATTCGCATAGTTATGGGTTCGATTGCCTCTGTAGACAGCACCTGTCTAGTTTTGATGCACACGTGTCAGGAAACTGACCGTATTTGATCACCAACAGTTCGGCCTTTGACTATGAGTCGTGCGGTGGCTTTAGTTTGCCGATCAAACACACATTCATCTAGAGTTTGTGCACTACAACGATAAGAACTTTTTGTGCTAGCAGACAATCTTAGCATCGGCCAGATGCAATAAAACCCTTAACTCGTGAACATACGTCCACATAACTTGACTCCACTACCTGTCCTCTCTTGCTTCGCGAGACATGAAGCCTCCTCTTTGCACTTTTAACTAATTACCACTCAGGATCCGTAAACGCGAATATCCGACTTGTTTCAACTTCTTTTCCTATCATCGTGGACATTTATGATAGTGTTGTCGTAGTAAGTGCGTTTTAAGATTATTCAATTGTCATTGCTGTTGTGTATTCTAATAACGAAAATGCTTTTCCACACTATTTTCTCTTCGTTGAGACAGCCTGTGTGACCTGTTCCAACAATAACACTGTAAACTAGATCCGTCCACCCAGTTATCGGATGGGATATGTAACTGGTCGGTTTTCCTCTGTTCTTTTCTAGGCCCTTTATTAGTTCAACAGTCACCCGCAGTTACCGTCGTAGCATCCATCAAATGTGTGTTTATGCAGTCTGTCTGTGGATGCTGTTCTAATGTTTCAATCAACGCGATCACATTGTCCTTGGCTGCATTAATTCACATAAACACTGAAGGGTGCATCATCTTGTACACAGTTGATCTCACTGGTTACCAACGAAATGGTGGACAGTTGCTTCGACCGCTCACTCTTGTGGACTCAAAATGAACGACTCGTGACCAAGTAACAGGATGGTAAGCCGGACACTGGTCAACTGGATCATGGAGTTGCGGTCACTGGGATTGCAAGAAGGTTTGTGATGTTTCTGAAATTCGTGGAGGTTCGAAGCAGCTGTCTGCCGCGTCGCTGGTGATCACTGTGACCTAATGCCTACAGAAGTCTTCTCCAGTCCCTTCTGGGATTTTGGTGAATGCTTGCTTGTTTGCAGATTAACTACGAGTGGTCGACCGATATTAGCCCGTAAGCGAAAAAAATACAGCAACTAAAGAAAATAGCG
>LOND01007321.1:0-13861 GCA_014220965.1 Paragonimus kellicotti
TCTGCGAATTCGATCGTACACTGTTCTAGCCTGGTTAATACTGGCACGAACTTCCAGGCGTATGCAGCACATTCTCCTTTGTTGGAAGTAAGGAGAGTGTTATTGCGCTGTGATCCTGTCTCCCTTTAGATGGTTTAATGAAGTATGTGCACCTGTGCAAGTTTACGTGGAGGGCAGCGAGCCACTGTTGTAATCCTCCACCGACGCGCTCCTTAGGCACAGCTAAGCCAGTCTTTTTGCCAGGAGTCAATGCCTTGTAATTTCCTGCAAAAACCCACCGTATAATATACACCCTTAAACAAATTTCTTCTGACCGCTGCCTCTGTTACTCGCAGTCCTGTGTTTAAGCATCTTTGTTGTCGCTGTATGTTTACATACCTACTAAACAGCCGTTGACCGTTGATGTGAGGTTGCCGTAGTGGAAAAACCCAACGGCCAATACGTTAGATGCTGTTGATCGGATTTGTCTCTTATGTTGGTGTCGTCCACTGGAGTAACATCTAACCTGGTTCACTCACCTGAACACTGCCGTTGTTTGACTGGGTTGTCTGTACAGTGGACACAGTCAACAAAGCGAGACAGTAGTCACCATCCTCCTATCAGCCTGATCGTTTACGTGCCGTTGCGTAAGTACCTTTTTTTTTTGAATGACTGAGTTCGAACAGGTGGATGCCTGTTTATTGAGACGGGGTCTAATTTAGTTCAATTAGGAAAGGGCACTGTGGACCCCGTATTACCTGGGCATGTACAGGTCTAATTTGGATGCTAGGGGCATCTACTACATCTCGAGGAAAAGCGTTGCTGTGGCGGCAGAATTACTGAGAAAAACCTGTCCGCAAAGTAGCCGTCCCTCTTGATGATCCACTTTAAGGGTATGTTCACGGCGGTGCAAGGTATCAGTTACTTTAATTCCACTACTTCCCTTTTGGTATTTCATGCGTTTTTGTGGGCAGCAATACCTCGCTGGTTTAACCATGTACACCTCAGATGACCATGGTTAGACTTACAGTGAAAACCGAATGATTTGTGTTGACACATCTCTCCATTTGGTGACACCGAGGTGTGTATGACATCCCTGTGGCTCGTGCTGCTAATGAAGTTGAACCATTAATCAGCTACATAAGCGTCTGTAAAATCTAGTATTTTGTGTACCTTTTGTGTTAGCCCATATCTGAATACATTAGTAACTTCCTAGTAAATCAAGCATCCTCTCCATTCAACTGATTTCACACCGTTTTTTTTGAACCTCGCTTGCGGATTAGCAAGCTGGCCGGCCGTATGTCTAGTTAAAAACCCGCACGGAATCCTGTGTTGTTCAGTTGTTTTCTACCCGTTTATTCCAATTCCTAACCAAAATCATCCTGGGACGACAGGTGCAGAGTGGATTAATTGTCGCGTCATGTTATTCCCTTGGGCAATTAGCCCGAATGGGCTATTGATTACAAAAGTTATCAAACAGCACCATCGTCCGCAGACGGTGCTGCGTTTCTGGTGCCTCCTATTTGCAGTCGTAACGGGCAACTCTGTGTGATGGTCAAAAACGGACGAAGTATTTACAACGTTTATGTTCTGTTTTGGCTTTTCTGCCTGTTTTATCTGTTTCACTAAGAAATCGTTAGTAACCATGATGTTAGTTGAAACGTCTGGTTTACTGACGGCGCTGAGCGGCAGCTATGCAGAAGCGTTGTGTTTACAAAATCATGTTTTACTTTTGTTGTGCGCACCTTTTAGTTGACGAATAGCAAAATGCAACACAGTAGTTTCACTTCAGTAATATGTATTGCTGTTTACCTTCCACGTGGATTGCTTTACGATGCACAGCCGCACTACGTCTTTCTCACGGATGTGCTGCTTACATAATGTGGTTAAAATGTGGGTTGAGTGGTGAACATGAGTTTATCAATGGTCTGTCTACACTAGTCAGAAAATCGACGGAATTGAGAATTGCGTTCGCTTTGATGTTTATGGATTTCTTTTACCTAACTTGTTTATCATGGCTGTCTTGGATGGAGTGCAACACATCCCCTCTTATGGCGTCAATCACAGTCGCGTGACACTTACATACGTGGTCTATGGACGGTCAAGTTCTTTATATTTGAGTTTCAGCTGGGGCGGATTACGACTAATTTTGAGGCATGTGTCCAAAACTGAAAGAGCTCTAATTTCCCGTTTCGGGAGTACCGTTTCGAGTATGTGTTCGTCGTATCGTATTTTCCAACCCCTCCAGACCTTTACAAATAAGGTAGTAGAAGTTATACACTGGATGGTTCATGAGACTGTTCCGTCGGACGAATTTATGCTGGAAGGTCCCTGTAGGTGTGCTGTGTCTCGATAGCCACCTTTGATGGTCTGTTGTCTGGAAGTTTTTGCTCATTTGCCGACTTCACCATGCGTAAATGGTTATTTGCATAGGGCGACTACAAAGTAGGGCTTACATGTTTGAATGAATTGGGTTTTGCAATCTTATAATAGAATAGAGAGATTCAGGTCCCTCACCGCATGCCGACAAACTCCGCTAGCCTTTGCTAGTCGCCTCGCCCGCAGCTCTCCGTCCCTGACACCATCTTCAAGTGTGAATGTAGACGCTTGTGGGCAATGCATACTCCACAGTAGAGCGCCAATATAGTTAATATGTTGAAATTTCCCTGGGCTGACCCTAAACCGTTACAAGATAAGGCGATATAGACGTGATACTAACCTCGGAATTGGTCGCCTGAGAGGGCTTCAATGCCACTGTAAAATTCTGCCGTTGTATCTAGGATATAATCAGCGGTGAGAATGCAGTATCACCTGAAGCCACCAACAGTTGGGTGAAACCACATGGTGGTCAAGCAACAACGTGGTCACGAAATATGAAGAACCCTGACTGCTCCACTGAGTAAAGTGGGTAGGTGTCGCCTGCCTGGATGGGGTCCTCGTGATCACTCAAACCGCTGGTTAGAGACGCTATCCGAGATGGCGGCGTGTCGCAGTCAATGGCGTACCTGCATCCATACCATTTCTAGTTCTTTCGCTTAGACTTCTATTTATTAATTTTCAACCTTCTTAGTAACGTCTTCTAGGATATTCCACGTCACTGTTGAGGTGAGCGGCAGCCCGAGCCACAGTACCTTTTGGTCAGGCTCATGGCTGCTATGATGATGATGAAGTTCATAGCTTTCATCAGAGTGTACACATGACCGGGGTCGTGATACAGACGTATTACTCGGTGGTTCAACTCGTAAAAGTGGAATAATGGATTTGTATTCTTGAAGATGTTTTGCTTTAAGCCAATAAAGTGCATATTTGTGTTTGTTAGCTTGTCATTGCCTTGGTACTTTTTTGGTTGACGATTCATCTTATATAGTGTCACATGCCCGTCACTTGGGCTAGTCCCGATCTTCGGTTCTGAGCCTCACAACCGGGCTACACTGACTGGTCTTTCAGTTTGCAGAATTCGTGATTCTGCGGTCGTTACTGATTAACCCACATGATTGGCTTCGTCTCTCCAGTGTGCTCAGTTTTTTTTTGTGCGAATTGACAAGTTACTTGGGATGCGATAGTAATGTTCAGTGTACAAATATTCAAGAAAATAGCTTTCTGTTTCTTGCACTAATCCGATTCTCTGTTTGTTTTCAGAAACGGCGAAGGTGGATGGCGAAGCTAAACCTGAGGATTTCGATGAAGATGTTCCCGAACTTGTGGAGGACTTCGATGAGAAAAGTCGGTTGGAGTAATCGCGTCAGCTTTCTTAAACCCTGTATTCGAATGCCATGATATTTCTGGTTAACTTATGATACACTCGCTTTTGATCAACGGTTCCACTGTTGTCTGAGACTACCTGTTCAGATAGAGATAAAAAATCCTTTGCATTGCCGGTAATCGGTCTGTATGTTAAATCCAAACACATTCTAGGGGATGCGATTGAAGGTGAACATTTAAGTAAGTTGATAACACCAACCGAATTCATGGTCCTTCGGGATTTCCTGTTTTATCTGATGGGTGTTGCTGCGCTCGGTTCTTATTAGTAGATCTTTCATGACCTGCAAACATAGACCTACTGATGACCTCTGAAAATCTCTCGAAAGTTGAAAAATTCTTAACAATCTATTTTTAAGAGTTGGAGTTGATTTTTATTCAAGTTGAACGTCCGGTCTTTTTTTCGTCTGCTGTCTTCAAAATGATATTGTGTAACTTGTCTGTCTTACCTGGTTATTATAGTACGTTGGCGGGGCTCTGTCAGTTTGCTTATCAGCTGTCTACTATTTTCACACATGTTTAAAACTTGCGTACCGACTGCGGGGTGTCTGTCCTCGTGGACTTCGGTTGGCCTCGATGCTTAACTTCCATGCCGTCGTGAAAAAAGAATAAGCCCTGGTTAAAAAAATAAGTAGAGAGGAACAGGACTTTTGGGCCAAGGACTAGTTGAGCACCCTCATCGTTCTACTTCTATGTCCTGGCGTTTTGGCAGTATCTCAGCCCACACAACCATGAATATTCACAACACTGTTAATTCCATACTGCATCGGCCGTCTCGCAGTATAAACCGGGTCGCCCTATCTGCTGCATACAGCAGGGTGGATAGGTGGGAGCTTGCTAGTATCGAGTCCTCTGTCATCGTCCTGTTGAATTCAGCTCTCAGACCTCCCCCAACTCTCATTTCTGATGATTACTCTGCAGGTCCCACAACAGGTACAGCTAATCATAGTAACACTGCTCGGTAAGTCCTATCTCTTACCATCCAGCCTCAGGCCTCCCTCTTACATTGCTTAGACGTAGAATGTAGAGTAATTTAAGTGCTTTCAGCGGCTACGGCCGCATTGGTAGATTGAATTCTTGTTAAGTTGCGTACTGCGTCGGCCGTCCCGCAGTACAAACCGGGTCGCCCTATCTGCTGCACACAGCAGAGTGGACAGGTGGGAGCTTGCTAGTATCGAGTCCTCTGTCATCGTCCTGTTGAATTCAGCTCTCAGACCTCCCCCAACTCTCATTTCTATTGATTACTCTGCAGGTCCCACAACAGGTACGGCTAATCATAGTAACACTGCTGGTAAGTCCTATCTCTTACCATCCAGCCTCAGGCCTCCATCTTACATTGCTTAGACGTAGAATGTAGAGTAATTTAAGTGCTTTCAGCGGTTACGGCCGCATTGGTAGATTGAATTCTTGTTAATAGTAAACCTTATGTCGTCTGCTTGGAAGGTTCTCTTAAGATAATCTCTGGACGCAAAACGTTCAGGAATCTTTTCATTGTGTTTCATTATGCTCTGATTTCCGGTCAACACAGTTCTGATAAATTCATTCGGGTTGGAAACAATGAACACACAGGTCGGCCACTCTGGTTAAACCGCGTGTCGTTTGGGTGGCATATTTAGACTGGCATCACATCGCGTGGATAGTGGCAAGCGGCTGTTGCAACTGTGCCCCCAGCACAAACTACGTTTAACTGGAAGCTAGATTTAGACATTGTGCACGTCATTGTTATATTTCGCGCCCCTCTTCTCCGAAGCAGGACTAATCTACAACAGACCACATAACTGTTCGTTATAGGTGGCGTGGCTCCGTTCCAAACCGTCGCTTTCATTGGAGTACATCCTTTGGGTCCAGCGCATGCATTGGTGCGTTGTTGTTTTGCCCCTACTTTCGCTGCACAACGACTTAAACGGCTTGCTGTAGGTGATGCGTGATCCTAACAGCTGCTGCACTTGAATGTCGCAGGCTATTCACGAACCCCGCACCACAGCATGCGTCATGGTACCTCAAGGGTTAAACGTTAGTTCTCAAAGAACCCCCTGTAGTTCTTAGATGACAGACGGGACTTTCCCCTTGACAGTTCATACAACAAGTCTAGAAGGAATATCCGTAGGAAACTGAGGTGTATACTGGTCAGATCATGAGGCTTGGCTAACGGAGGAGGTTGGGGGATTGCATCAGGGAGCTCGTCTCTTTTCCGTTTTTCCCCTTTTCCCTTTCCGGGGTTTTTGGTTGTTTTTTTGGTTGGAGGGGAAAGAATCCTGATGCAATCCCCCAACCTCCTCCGTTAGCCAAGCCTCATGATCTGACCAGTATACACCTCAGTTTCCTACGGATATTCCTTCTAGACTTGTTGTATGAACTGTCAAGGGGAAAGTCCCGTCTGTCATCTAAGAACTACAGGGGGTTCTTTGAGAACTAACGTTTAACCCTTGAGGTACCATGACGCATGCTGTGGTGCGGGGTTCGTGAATAGCCTGCGACATTCAAGTGCAGCAGCTGTTAGGATCACGCATCACCTACAGCAAGCCGTTTAAGTCGTTGTGCAGCGAAAGTAGGGGCAAAACAACAACGTACCAACGCATGCGCTGGACCAAAGAATGTACTCCAATGAAAGCGACGGTTTGGAACGGAGCCACGCCACCTATAACGAACAGTTATGTGGTCTGTTGTAGATTAGGCCTGCTTCGGAGAAGAGGGGCGCGAAATATAACAATGACGTGCACAATGTCTAAATCTAGCTTCAGTTAAACGTAGTTTGTGCTGGGGGCACAGTTGCAACAGCCGCTTGCCACTATCCACGCGATGTGATGCCAGTCTAAATATGCCACCCAAACGACACGCGGTTTAACCAGAGTGGCCGACCTGTGTGTTCATGTTTCCAACCCGAATGAATTTATCAGAACTGTGTTGACCGGAAATCAGAGCATAATGAAACACAATGAATAGATTTCTGAAAGTTTTGCGTCTAGAGCTGGTCTTAAGAGAACCTGCCAAGCAGACGACACAAAGTCTACTATTAACAAGAATCCAATCTACCAATGCGGCCGTAGCCGCTGAAAGCACTTAAATTACTCTACATTCTACGTCTAAGCAATGTAAGAGGGAGGCCTGATGGCTGGATGGTAAGAGATAGGACTTACCAGCAGTGTTACTATGATTAGCCGTACCTGTTGTGGGACCTGCAGAGTAATCAATAGAAATGAGAGTTGGGGGAGGTCTGAGAGCTGAATTCAACAGGACGATGACAGAGGACTCGATACTAGCAAGCTCCCACCTATCCACCCTGCTGTATGCAGCAGATAGGGCGACCCGGTTTATACTGCGAGACGGCCGATGCAGTATGGAATTATGTTGTGAATATTCATGGTTGTGTGGGCTGAGATACTGCCAAAACGCCAGGACATAGAAGTAGAACGATGAGGGTGCTTAACTAGTCCTTGGCCCAAAAGTCCTGTTCCTCTCTACTTATTTTTTTAACCAGGGCTTATTCTTTTTTCACGACGGCATGGAAGTTAAGCATCGAGGCCAACCGAAGTCCACGAGGACAGACACCCCGCAGTCGGTACGCAAGTTTTAAACATGTGTGAAAATAGTAGACAGCTGATAAGCAAACTGACAGAGCCCCGCCAACGTACTATAATAACCAGGTAAGACAGACAAGTTACACAATATCATTTTGAAGACAGCAGACGAAAAAAAGACCGGACGTTCAACTTGAATAAAAATCAACTCCAACTCTTAAAAATAGATTGTTAAGAATTTTTCAACTTTCGAGAGATTTTCAGAGGTCATCAGTAGGTCTATGTTTGCAGGTCATGAAAGATCTACTAATAAGAACCGAGCGCAGCAACACCCATCAGATAAAACAGGAAATCCCGAAGGACCATGAATTCGGTTGGTGTTATCAACTTACTTAAATGTTCACCTTCAATCGCATCCCCTAGAATGTGTTTGGATTTAACATACAGACCGATTACCGGCAATGCAAAGGATTTTTTTATCTCTATCTGAACAGGTAGTCTCAGACAACAGTGGAACCGTTGATCAAAAGCGAGTGTATCATAAGTTAACCACAAATTATCATGGCAAAACTTTCAGGAATCTTTTCATTGTGTTTCATTATGCTCTGATTTCCGGTCAACACAGTTCTGATAAATTCATTCGGGCTGGAAAAATGAACACACAGGTCGGCCACTCTGGTTAAACCGCGTGTCGTTTGGGTGGCATATTTAGACTGGCATCACATCGCTTGGATAGTGGCAGGCGGCTGTTGCAACTGTGCCCCCAGCACAAACTACGTTTAACTGAAGCTAGATTTAGACATTGTGCACGTCATTGTTATATTTCGCGCCCCTCTTCTCCGAAGCAGGACTAATCTACAACAGACCACATAACTGTTCGTTATAGGTGGCGTGGCTCCGTTCCAAACCGTCGCTTTCATTGGAGTACATTCTTTGGTCCAGCGCATGCATTGGTACGTTGTTTTGCCCCTACTTTCGCTGCACAACGACTTAAACGGCTTGCTGTAGGTGAGGCGTGATCCTAACAGCTGCTGCACTTGAATGTCGCAGGCTATTCACGAACCCCGCACCACAGCATGCGTCATGGTACCTCAAGGGTTAAACGTTAGTTCTCAAAGAACCCCCTGTAGTTCTTAGATGACAGACGGGACTTTCCCCTTGACAGTTCATACAACAAGTCTAGAAGGAATATTCCGTAGGAAACTGAGGTGTATACTGGTCAGATCATGAGGCTTGGCTAACGGAGGAGGTTGGGGGATTGCATCAGGGAGCAGCAGAAAGTTCTTCAAGCTTATTTGTACTAATATTGCAGGACTCCTGTTTTTCTGAAGCTATCAGCGAGGCTGATGACACTAACTCAGAAAAAATCCAGATGGTTGAAGCGCTAGGCAGAAAACTTTGAGGGCCAATTTAACTGGCATCTTCCCGCAAATTTGCCGTATAGCACTCTGCTCGGTAATATCAGGATCATCCACTGGAACTGAGGTCCGCGATAGCATTTCGGCTCTCAAGCACAATGAGGCTGCCGGCACTTTTCGAAGAATATGGGGAGGCGTTAGTAGAGCCTTTGGTTGAGTTGTTTCAACTTCTCTGGGCGACAGGGGACATCCCTGTGGGTGGAGTTCACTCGATAATAGTATTCCTATTCAAGAAAGGGTTCAAGGTTTTATTATGCAAACCGTGGAGGAAACAGCTTGACCTCAACGGTTACTTGGATTCTCACTTCGATCATACTTCGCCTCTGTGGTCTGGGGGGCAGACATTACGGAAGAACAAGTGGGGTTTCGTAATGAATGAGAATGGGGGATTTGATGATGTGAAAACCTAACCTTACCTCCTTGATCGTTCTCTACGCGTTCCTTCCGATCCGTAGCGAGTCCACGAAGTTTCCTAGACACTTGAATCTACTTGTGGTCAGATCAAATCCTTCGTGATTTTCGCAAGAGCTCCTTGTCTTCTCGAATTGTTATCGGTTAACTAATTCGGATAGTCGTTCTCAGTGGTCTGCATTTGGTGAGTTACCTAGGTTGACATCTTACCATTTCCTTTGAAGCGCCTACTTTAGGTTATCCAAACAAGCGGTCTTACAGCCTTTTAATATTCAAGATGCAATCGCGCACTTAGATTCGCCTAAGTGGCTTCAATTGTACAAATTGGGATAAGACATTGCAGACGTATAGCGTTAACAGTAACAGTGGGAGCCAAGCTAAAACTCTTCTTGAAGCGCTCCGCGTGGCGATCTGACGCTACTGACTTACTGTAAGTAGGTGTTCCGTCAACCTCGTCGATAGCTTCATTGGCACCTGGGCGATTCAGGTCAGCGATGTAGATTTGTTTGGCGAATCATCCATTGTTCCCTGGGGCAAAAGTGACTTCCGGTTGTGTAATTTACACGGTTAGCTGTTATAACTGCAGAAAGAAACGGTAGGGATAAGCCACCCTTTCAAAATGAGAAATCGCGCTACCAGAAGTTCTCACCACCTCCAATTCTCAAAAATCAAACCTTCTCAGCCTAGTGGCAACGAAATGAGGGAGAAGGAATTTATTCGCTCCTTAAAGATTGCTATACAACGGTGCTGTATTTATGGGTCAACAATGACCTTGATGAAAGAGTTGAATTTCCATTGTTTTCTAGAAGCGCTCCAGGCAATCTGATTGGCTGGTTGATATCCAAATTAACATATTGAGCCTTTGAAGCATTGTATCCCAAATTTGACTTCAGATTTGATATCCACGGTTGGGATTTGCACATTTTATCTTTGGCGGAGCTTCTCTGTCAACGACCAGATTATCCCTCCTCAACTTTTTGTTTGAACTGCTGTTAGAAATATTTTAGTTGACGTCGGGCTGCTTTGCAGATGTTTCAGAAATTTAATGCTTATGCTTGCGACCTCGCATGCCGTATGCTGTGTTGTTTGTTGTCCGAATTGATCGCAGGGTTGGCACCCAGCCGTACTTGAGATGTTAGGCGTGTGTTGTGCTTCACCACAATGGGGCCAGGTTACCGACTGCTGGCCGTTGAAATCGATGGTGTTTCTATCCAGCAAGCGTCCCGACGTATGATTTGAACGTAAGATCGACAGTCGTGAATGAGGTCACATCACATAATTAACGTCGTTGAGATCTGAATAAGACCCTATTCGATCTTACGAAGGAAGAAGTCAAACATGTCACCGACGAGTACGACGTTTACAATTTACGTCGGAAGCAACAGCTGCTCCCTTCCAATCGGTATTGCTCGATTGACCAACTTGGTCATTCATATTTACAGCTAACATAGCATGGTTGTGCACTGATCTCAGGAAAGCATCTGGAATCAGCAGATATTTTTTTGTCACCATGAACGTACTGTTCTCTTTGTAAGTTAATGTTTTAGGTTCGGCGAATCTTAAAAGAGGGGAATATTTCCAGCCTGTTTTATTTTTTGAACACCCATTCCTTAAGCGTGTTCTCTGCGTAACGATTTCCCAGAGGAGTATTTGTATCTTTTGCTTTTGTTGCGTGTTCATTTTGCAAACACGCCAAGTTAAAGAACAACTATTCCGATTGTTCGTTAGCGGTGTGCGGTTTCCCATCCCCTGTTCAGTTTAGCCATGGACAGCGTTCATGAGCTGTGATTTCCCTACTTTTCCCAACTAATTGCCTTTTTAACTTTCCAAACGAAGTTGTCGTTTCTCTCATTCAGCCCACAATTCATGAACAGTGGAAACGAGGCGCAGTTCAATACAATGCAATGTAAATTTGATATGTTCGAAGGACTGTGGTGGCTAAGTTTCGTATAGTGGTATCAGCTTATCGACATCAAGTTGATGATCCATTGAAATAAATTCTCATTGGGAAGTTTTAATTGCCATTTTGCCGCTTCCCACTAATATGCAGCTCCCCGTGACTCTCTCATATCATCACATTGAGGATGATATTCTCTCCTTTTGGAAGCACTTCTGGAAGGTGCGCCGAAAGAATCCAGTGCAGTTGGTGTGTAGTCTCTTCGCTCAATAAGTTGATCAATGTGAAGTGTTTGGACTGTGTTGCTCTGTTTAGTCCCTTTATCGAAAACGCGCTGATTATGTGGACTGAGGTGTTTGACTACCATAGACTGTATTGGATGCATTTCCCAACTTCCGAATGGTACTTCAAAGCCGAGGCGTCTCTATTCTCATCTTTATTACAAGCAGCCCGTCTGAGGCCCAACCGTGTCATATGCTTTTGTGGTACTATCTCGTTTGTTTGTTGTACTACTAGTGAGACTTCAGCTGGAGTGGTGAAGGCAAGTTGCTCTTCCAAACCTGCATCACCTTTGGCATTGTAGTTATGCGCGGTTTCTGCCCCAAAGCAAAATATTTTGTACTTGTTTGCACTCTGTTTTACCTCTTGGTTTATAACTGTAGTCTGTTCGAAGTAAAGCTGTGAACACACTCGCGATATTCGACCACCGTTGGCCCTGTACATCAGCTGGCGTGGTCGCGCGAACAATACGGCCGTCCATCAGCGCTCGTTTTTAAAAGTCGGTAGCGTATGTAATGTAGTTGGCTGAATGATGTAAATGCGGTCTGCGTTGGTTGGTGGACTGCATGGTGGTTGAACGTCTGCCGGAGCGGATACCATGTGCTGGCATCATCTGCAGTTAATCAAACTACAAGGTGGTCAGGCGGCACCATGGTCACAAAGTGTAGATTCTGTTCCGCTGAGCACAGCCGGCAAATATTGCGTAACAGGCCGTGGACTTTGCAACCGACGAATGCATTGGTTGAAGACGCATCTAGCAATGTGTTCGCATTCCAGAACATTGATAGCTCTTCTGCTAGGTCATTTTGCCTAGTTTTTCTTTTAAATTTTCGTTTCTGTCAGTGAGCATCAATCTGGTCCACAATATCGTTTAGCCAAGCTCATTCTGACTGCGAATGAGTGCTGTGTTGCTAGGTGCATAAACAAAGGTTAAACTCACTATATGGTTTTGCAGTCTGACTTGCTGTTCATTGTGGCGTGGATGAAGTAAGCTGCAGATTACCAATTCTGTCTGATGAAGCTGACATTCTATTTATACGCTGGTGACTGATGTGGTCTGAACAAAAGTTACTGCAGCCCGAGCCGCCGTTCATAGCAACAGTGACTTGAGGCAGAAAATGGGGTAAAGAGAGATTTGGGAACTATTAAAGTGATGTGGATGCAGACACATCATTCGATCTCTTTTTAGATGTGATATGGATGTACTGGGTCCTTTTGTACGTTACTTCTGCAATATGTGCAGGCACACTGACACAACAACTTGGATGACATTGCCTGAGGTACTCGACTTGCATGCCCATTGAAAACACCGAAATGGTATTCACTGTTCGACTACAATTTAAACATATTATTTCACTCATTAACGAGCTCTTTTTGCGTGTTTGTAGTCGTTCGCACGTCCTGGCTTCATTGTATTTTATAGGAATCGTCTGTTACAAGTTCGTCGCTTGTTGCGATATCCAGGTAGCACGCATCACCAATTTTTTGATCTGATATTCTTTGTATTTGTCTTCGAATGTACGAGCACGTTTACATTCTACCAGAAAACTTTCCATGGGGGTCTGATGTACGTTGCTGGATAATTGACACTGATCAGCCGATGAGGACCGGACGTGAGAATTACAGCGTGGCTTTCGTCTGGAAATCGGTGTATTTATGTTTAATCGCTGTGTGGTCAAACAAGTTCCGAATACGGACTCTCTGATTAAGGTCAAGTAATTAAGCCGGCCGACAAGCAATCTATGCATGTGACACTTCCTCATTCTTATTCTAATTCCTGACCACCTAGTGTAACTTGTGCACTGCGGTCGATTGCCAAATTGTTTTGTCATGTGGGTCCGGAGGAAAATGTGGGTGGGCAAGTGATCAGTATTCATTAGATTACACAACAAGAATTATCTCCCAGGTGACCATGTTATGACGGATTCAGAAGCGTTGTTCCTTGGTAAAATATTGACGCTGATGGACTGTTTACTTCTCGGACCAATAAACTGATGATAGGGCTTCAGCACGTAACCATTTCGCAGTATAAACCGGGTCGCCCTATCTGCTGCATACAGCAGGGTGGATAGGCGAAAACATGCTACTGCTGACCCCTCCCCACTGTCCTATCAAATTTAGCTCTCAAGGCCCCTCCCGACCCCCATTTATGATGATTAATATAGACGAGTTTGTTCGAAATAGTTAGGCCCCTTCTTCTTTATCTCTTTCTGTATTGGGTTTGCTTTTTCATGGTTGTATGGCAGTTAAGCATAAGTGAAAACCACTGATATATTGCTGTCTGTGATGATCGGAGACATTTATTCGGGCTGTATGATAGTGTGCATCAGTGGCTGTAACAGTTAGTGTATTCAAGTCGAAATAAAATGGCATTCGACCCCAGTACTGTGCTGTACGACGAGCACCCAATAGAGATCAGAAATGACTATAAAGGGAATGCTCTTTTGTAGGCAACAGCATCTCCGCATTTGGTGGCGATTTGTTAGTCGTATTCAGGTGACCAGTTGCCAATGTGGTTCTGTGAATTTTTCAAGAACACTCGAATTGCCACCGTAGCTTTCAAGTTTACGATACCACTAAACATTCGTCGAAATCACTCA
>LOND01007324.1:13640-28901 GCA_014220965.1 Paragonimus kellicotti
TGATCGATAGAGCAAATTTCTGAGCGCAAATCAGCTATCTCTTCTATCCGATTGTTGTCTGTGGAAATAGTTCACGAAGAATCTAGGTGGCTCGGCTAATCTGAACTTACAAAGTTAACGGGGAACGTTTATAGTAGTGTTTTGCACTGGTTTGTCAATGAATAGTAAAGGTTCATTGAATGGGTGGGACAACATGCGCCGGGTATTCACAGATTAGATAGTATATTCTCTCTCTTTCAGATGAAGAGGAACAGATGATTAGGCTCCCTGGATCTGTTATCAAAAAGCCATTTTGTAAGGGATCAAACAGGGTAAAATCGAAGGCGTACCTACTGTCTGTTAGGTTGCCTTCGATCGAAACGCTAAGTCTGACAGTACACTGGTCAGCGTTCATTAGGATCCAGTCGAGCAGGCTTGTTCTGCTTCAGAATTCAACACAAGCCCCACTTTAACTTGGTCACGAAATCTGGTCTCAGCACCAATAGGGGGCCTGAAAAAAACCCTCTGATTCATTGTAGTATCCAATGACGTATTAAAGTAGATGATAAGTCTAGGATCGAACTGTTGAGTGTCGGTGATATACAGCATATTCTGCTTCAGATTGGAAGAGGCGATCGCCAAAGTAGTCCGCTGACCTACGTGTGGAACACTGCGGACATTAAAACCGTAAATATTTACCAGTAGTCTTGTCCACAATATGAAAAATTGGATACGGAGGAAGAAGGTGAAAATGAGAGAACCGATCTGTCGGAGTAACGATGAAGTAGAGTATTGCCCAATCGTTTATACCGTAAAATGGGGTTGGTTTGAAGTACCGCACCTGGAACTACTGGCTCAACAACCTGACCCGCCTTGCAACAGAACATGAGGTTTTATTAAGGGTAGCCTAAAGACAGTCGGTAATTCAAACTGCTAACTCATTAGGCAGTGATTGGCTTACCCAGTCCAAGGGCTTTTGCGTGCAGTAGACGCATTCAAAGCTACACAAGGCTTATGATAAGTGCTGTGCGTTTTTTACCGCAAAGGTTAACAAGCTTGCTGTCAAGGTCAATCACTGGATGTTCGAAATGCTTTTGGTCAAGAATAGCTGCCCTACTTTGTGCAAAAGGCGCTGACGTTGCAACTATAAGATGTTTCTGTTATGAAGCAATAGAATCATGCCTAACTAACCAGGTACTCCTATGCATTCAGCACTGCGACATACTACTCTATAAGCCGAACGGACTGTCATCGGTTTGCTCCTCCGTAGCCTGTCAGATATCATTACATATCAAAAGGCTAAATTCTCTGACAGCACACTGCTCCGTATCAGTGCAGCTCGCCTCCATGTCAAGGTAGAGAGAGGAGTCAGATTGAACTTACTGGCTACATCTATCCTTGACGTCACTACATTAAAGACTGTCGCCCACTACAGAGCAATTACCCTGACTTAGACCACGCCGTTGTTTGGTCTACTTTGTTTGACTGTTTGATCAGAAATAATTTGTTCGCAACCACAATATCGGACGGCAAAGGTATACGAAAGATTTACCAAACAACACCGATAGTCAAATTGTCCAGCGCACAACAGTGAGCTTATCTAAATGAGCATTGCATGAAAATATCAACACTTATGTTAATCTGCTGCGAGGAGACCTTATCCACATTTGAACTACAGATACGGCAGAGGTGAACTGCCGCTGGATTCGCAGAGCTCGTGAACAAATGTCGAACGATCCATGCTGACTCCGAATGCGACAAAGACCGTCATGGAGTGGAACGCGAACCTACGTACAGTGTGCATAAGGACAGTGAAACATGTTAGACTAGAACTGGAGGAAAAAAACATTTTTATTAAGTAATAACCTGATACTGTTTTTCGTGCTTCATGGTTTCACTGACCGCCGACAATTTCACTTTCAACTTACACGTGTAAAAGATGGATTGTCTATTTACGGCCTATCGCAGCGATTTCGTAGATTTTCTAAGCACTTCGGAAAACGCTTCAAATAGCCTGAACCAGACAATTTGGTTTGGGATAATATTATCCGAAACATTCTCTGTTATCTTCCGTCGGGTGCTGAGGTGGCTTTGGAGCTAGAATTACCCGAACGTTAAAAGTTTCGGATTTGGATTTCCTTCCTTCAACTCCTTCAAAGACGGTTGTGTAAGATGGTCACTTGAACTGGCCGTATTTCTCAGCTCTGTATGATAGACTGAAGAGGTATCCCACAATAAGGGTCTGTTAGCAAACATTCCCATTTTGAAAACGTGCCAAGGCGCCATGGGACAACCACAAGGATGTAAGCCTAATCTCAATCCCATACAAGATGTTCACCGTTCTACTGATGCGAATACTTCCGACATACAAAGAGTGAAGCAGAATCGAGGAACACAGGCAGGAGTCCAGCCTGAGTATGAATGCATGGATTGCACTTTCACTTTGAAAGAAACGCGGAAGAGTCGGCGCTCCTTTTTAGACAATGGTTGTAGTTTACGTGGACTCGACGGCTGCTTTAGTTTTAGTTTGCTGCTAGGCTGCTTCCGGAATCGTCTCTATGGAAGAGGGGTCACAGATAACTTTTCTTTTGTTGAGGTTGTCATCTGTGTGTTTATAGGTGGTTATCCCGAGCTACTCCACTCCCTCTAGAGTAAATTGCTGGGTTATGTTCTGAACTGAGCTCAGAGGTTTCGAGGATCTCGTAGTGGTGTTCACGCTGGGTGACAAACTAACTGCTAATGTGTAAACACTGCATGTCTTCGCTAATCCCCGTCACCTGTACCGTGCCAGAGTCCACTTATCAATTGAAAACAAACGTTACAATGCGTACGTGCACTCACTTTTGCTTAACGGTTAAGAAAACCGGTCCCTATGTGTAGAAGATGCATATAAACTCCCGGTATTTGACCAGAGTTATCTCCGCTAGCTAGCCTGTATCAAATGAGCTGACTGTGTGGTCAATGTAACAGTCCGTCGATGCTTATTTTGGAAGTGTGTGTGTGTTTGTGCGTGGTCGACAACAGAGGTAACGAAACAGAATAAACTACGCTGGCCGGGTCACGTATTTCGTACTTCAACGAAGTGTTCGCTGAAACGCATACTGTTTAGTGCAGTTGGCGATGACTGGAATGAACCGTAAGGTGATCACTCGGTGACGTGGTTCGAAGCTATGAAGACGTTGACCACCCTGCTGAGCAAGGCTGGTAGTTGCCATCTGCCAGTAGAGTTAAGTTCGCTATCATCCACAATGTTGGCATGGTAGTATGTTACAGCTGGAAAGTAGCCTGGTCCATAGGGTTGTTGAGGATTTTTCAACATAAATGTGCATTGCTTATGTTGGGTTTTTCCTCTTCATGCATTTGCGCCTATTTGTTAAGCTACCACTTGGTGAACTACTACCAGGACAAGCGACAACCTGAGCCACGGTAACCAAAAGCATGATTCAGGTCAAAAATGATGGTACTGAATGCAAACCTTCTGTCGACTGAAACTGTTTCGGAAGACGAGAAGTACTAAAGACGGCATACGGCGTAGTCACTAGCGTTGGCGGCTAGTTCAATGCTGTTTCATGTGCATAACGTAACTTACTGAACATTGCTGCAAGTTATGAGTAGAATTCTCATCTGCCAAACAGATTGGTCGACTCACCCACGTTTCGAATGAGACAGAAAAGCTATTGGAAGCTAACAGAGACAGATAGTGGCTTATCATAAGTACATATAGGTTGCTGAACTCCAGATAGTATGATCTCTGGCAACCTTGCCTTTATTTATGTATCAGGTTATCAACGAAAAGCAAATGACTGTTTCCTGTATGCTACCACATTCTTCACAAATTTAATAGTGTAGTCATGTAGCTTTTCAAGAAATAACTTCAGATGGATCATTGTCTTTTCAGGTTGCTTGAGATGGTCTGTAAGGGTCGTGAACTTTCTTTCTGGATATGATGAGATGTTAATCAGCGATGTTACCCTGTTTATCCAGCCATCTTAGACTAGGTGCCCGCCTCACAATCTCAACTACTACGAAATACTACAGGTGTGCTGAGTCTGCGCAAACCGGAAGACACCATCTTCGGACAGCTGTGGGCAGGAAGACTGCTACTGACGGTTCGTTATACCCTGACTGCCATAAATGACGACAGTTTGATTGGTAGTTCTGCAGCCCTTGCTGATAACTTGTCTGAAATGTTTCCGTAAAACCCCGCGTTTACAGCAGCCACAACCATCTGCACATTGTTCATTTCAGCCCCTTCAGTTGAATATAGCCTACATCTTTTTATCGAAAAGATGTGCATTCGTATAGATGGAATGGGTTCTCAGAAAAAGGCAAGTGAAAAGCGCCCGTCTAAAAGCCATGCAAGATCTACAGCCAGAGGTTGACCAAGGTGTAATTAGTATCCCGAAAGCCTTCGACATGAGGCGAAGAAGTGCACCCAGTTGCGCACAATAAAAATCCGCCACAAATCACCATCAGACCGGAAGATTAGCTAATAACGGCGACGACTGTCGCCGATATCAGATACCGATCGCCTATTTTTATATCACGGGTCATTCGATCATCTTGTGATGTGGAAGCGACAGCTGAACCAAAATCGGTGTTGTTGCACCTCAACCGAATGGTCTTTTTCTGGCCTGGCCGGTGCGACTTACAAGGCACGAAGAGAAGTCGTGACAAAAATTTTGAAGAACGTTTGATCATAATAAACGTTGGTTTTTGACAACGCTTCCAGTAAGTATTCTGGCTTGCTCAAGTTCAAACACACATCGGAAATGCTTTTCTAGCTGATTTCAACAAACAGGCGTAAGCTGATTGACAACACTAGAATCTGTATAATAAACGGCGTTTTATCAGCCATTGCATCGGTTGACCTCTATGTGGGACTTTTAGCATCACCGTCATTTACAGCGTTGATGATAGGTTTCCCACTACTATGTTGGCCTTCCCCGCATACCGAAATGGGTAATAACAGTGCGTGGCATTAAATTATAACGCACGGCTCCACCGTCCTTTCCGATCTACGGCGACTGTATCCAGATAAACTATACACAGGTACGACTGGCATCAATCATATGCTGCAGTGAGACATAACTCGAACAGCCCTTAGGCCGCATCACCGCTTGTGGCAGCGAAGAAATTACTCGGACGCTTAAAGACCATGTGGCAATTCCTTCACTTTTAACAATTCCCTTACTTTACGTAAGTAGCTCTACCACACAAATCTACGAATCCTTCTTCGGGCTCGTTGGTGCAACTGTTCTCGTCAAAGTAAATCTATTATGCACTCGGCCTCAGATACCAGTTGCAGAAAAAATCATCCAAAAACGACCGTAAACATACCTTTTGGAATTTTCGAGTTCTCAAGAATGTCCCTTGGAACCTGTAACGCGGCTGAAGCAGTTCAGCGTTATCTGACCAAACTACTGCGAAGAGTGTTGCTTGTGTACATTCGTATTAACGACGTCCTAGTCATTAGCCGATGAGATAAAGTGTGCGTATCCCAACTTCCTGCCGTTTTCTATCGCTTTTGTGCAGCATAATATGAATCTTACCAAAGCTAGGTGCCTTTGGAGCTAGTTCGTCTGATTTCCTTGGGTGTCACATCAATCACAGTGGCACCATCCATTCCCCCACAATAATTTAAACCTACCTCAACTTTCCTAACCTTCACTGTAATGATCCAATTCTTAGGCTTTCTAGGCGAAGTCAGTTGCTATCAACAAATCGTCCACTATCGCGCAGGTATACCGTAGTCTTCGACAGACACGGTCGACTTAAAACACAAACCTACAGCCCTCTAACCGAAGGCAGTCTTTGCAGCGAAAGATCTGTCGTACAAATAAACTCAGTTTTATTGACAGTAATCAAAAGATTTGTCTCCTTTCTCAGCACTAACCTATCAGATGTTTCCATCGGTGCCGTCCTGACATGACCCTATAACAATGAACCTCACCTGCTGGCCTTCCTCTTGCAGAAACGCCAAAAAAGCACCGGCAACACATAACATTTATAAGATGAATTGGTAGTTGTTCATCTTACATTTCTTCAGTTCCCAAATATTTGGGCAAGCCAACATTTGTTCTTCGAACTAATCATGGATCATTAATATCTACCATTTAAACAACACATTATGTGTACTCTGCTGGAGAAATCAAGAACATGGAATAAACATCAGTATATACAGCAGACAGAGCATATATGGGGTGACATCAACATCGTAGTTGACTGACTGTTTTACTCAGACACCAACATGGTTCAACAGCCATCGTCTTTTGGGTTGGCTACAACATTCACTTTTCCACAGTGCACCAAAAACAGCGAAAAACGTTTCTAATTCTGGGTTATTGAAATTTTCTACCGTCCAAATGTAGATTCACGCGGCTAACACTTATATATGGTATATCAACTGGCACACCTAGGCTGTCTGCATCTCCTTCCTACTGCCTTAACGTCTTGGCTAACTTTAGTCGTTTTTTCTATCCTCGCAAGCGTGACGTTTTGTTTAGCCCTCCGTAAACGAAAACTGTCGTCTTCGACCCGAAAGTCTACAGATTGTTACTTTAAGATGATGCAGCAGCACACCGTCTCTGCGTTTTAGACCTTTCCAAAGTCCAACGGCTGTTTCTGACACGGCCTAGTTGACATTGGTGGCTTCCCAAAACTCTCCAACGATTCTATGTAAATGGAGGTCGCAATCAACCGTTTCACTTTTTGGATCAAGGCAGTGACTAATGCGCACTCTTCAGTTAAAAAGATCATCAAAGCGCAATTAGAACGATGGATTACCAGTTTTGGTGTACCATTCGCCATTAATACTGGTCACGGCACCAAGTACCAGTCTTTCTCTCTCCCGTAGCTCTATACAACTGTTGAGGTGTTTCCGTATAAATACAGCTGCTAACCGTCACTGTGTTCAAAGGACTAGTCGAACGCTTTCACCGGTAACTTAAGGCTTCTTTATCAGTTAGGGTCTACTCAATAAGACGGGATGTCCATTGGTCGTTTACCATCATTTGGATTCAGCCGAACTTTAAAGAAGACGTTAGTCGCACCATCTCAGGTTTACTTTGCAGTACTAGTGCACATCTTCCAGGACGTTTGATCCAGCCCCTAAAAATTCAGATTCAAGTACCTATTTCATTCCACGTTTACGCCAATGTATATCCATCCTCCAGTTCACGGTGATTTAAAAATAGTGGCGTCAATAACAGATCATCTCATCTCTAAATCAACGGTCATGCTCCAAAATGCGGTGAAAAAGCCACAACCAGGGTCTCTTTTAAGAGTGACTTCAAACTGGTTAAGCGCGAAGAACTATTTTTCATCGCTGAAAGGTTTGAAAAGAACAAACCTGGAAGACTAAAGCCAGCTTGAAAACAACAGAAACTCATTTTGCCTGATCAGAAATCAACAGATCACCCTTGCTTACCCTCAGCTGTCACTTTTAACCCTGGTCCAGGCCTCTTGTAGTCGTGAACAGCGCACAACACAGGAAATTTCCCATTAATTGGCCAAGACATTCGACTGGTTGTGATGCGTGATGTATTTATAAGGTTTTTAGTTCGTCATTTCTGCCGTTTTCTCTCCAAGCTTTCAAACCATAAATGATCTGACGGAGTTAATATTGCAGTGTCTGCAATAATCTGTTCTATAATGTATTTTTCACACGTTTGAGGGCATCCGTTCGTTAACATGGCATCTGCTTTTGTTTGAGAGCATACACAATTTATACCTGAGTCGTTATTTTGGAGATAAATGCTTGTTTCCGCTGACTGTAATCTATAGATGTGGTTGAACCACTGGTTGGCAAATCAACTGTAGGATGAAGTATTTTAGCCTCGCGAACTACTGATCACCGAAACTCAACGTTGCTCCCTTAGGAACGCCTTGGAAGTATTTCTGCGACGTCGTCGGCATCTATCGCTCAACGTCGGCTTAATTGTGAATGTGTTAACTTTTTAACTCTGACGGAGTATGCATCGTAAATAAGCAGTTTCATTAGACTTATACGCATTTTTCATTTTAGAGTTTATATACACAATCCTGCATCTGTTTGCTATAGTTATAGTTTTTCAATATTACCAGACATTTGATCGACTGTCCTTCGGTTTTATGGACCAGCATATGTTACTGGCTGCAAACTGATTCTAAAAATAATGATGGAACGTCAAGAAAATGTTCACTTGAGTGTAATGCACTCACAATGATCAGCAGATGATTACTACTTGTAAATGCTGTGCGAAACCAGCATTTCAGCTAGTCGTATTGTCCTAACTTTACTCCGGTAAATCAATCTAGCAAACAGTCTATGTCCGTTCACTACCAAATCGGCGCTCTAGGGTTCACCGCAAGACTCAAGCTTCAAATACACACGCCCCAAAACAAATGTTTTCTTTGAGAAGGTTGAATATAAATTAATATTACATACATTTCTCTCCCCAAAAGGATCTAAGAACTCGAGCCCTAAGAAAAGACTGAATAACACTAAGTGTATGCAGAATACTTGGGAAAACACATCATTGTCTTGAAAAAACTACATCAATACAGAGTGAACTGTCCAGATGCAACGGAATACAATGCACAGCTTGAACAACAAGATGCTGATTCCAATGATTCAGTAAATCCTGCACGTTGTTGACTATTAATATTTTAAGTCTCCGGCGATATAAATAAACACATGCAGTCTGCGTAACTAACCACGCTCGTAGACTGTGACCATGTGGCCATGCATAGTCACGCCGGCTATGTATAACTAAAGCTGTGCTGAACGGAAAGTAACTGGGCAGAAACTTCATTTAATGAACTCACTTAGGCGCTTCATTTGTCCCTGCATTTGCTTCTGTAACTTTAACCAATGCTGACTAGCATAGTCATGTTTTTAACATGGATAGGACTCACCCACTGATGGTTTTCGTCAAAAACACCAATACCGAAATAACATAAATGTGTTAGTTTCAAACTTTCCATTAATCTATTAAGGATCCGAATGGTTTTTGTATTGCGCTAGATGGAAGCATTAAATTGCACAAAAATTTACATTACTGAAAGTTTGAAACAATGTACAGTATCATCCAAAAGCTTTATATTAACTTGAATTGTGAAGCATCCGTCATCAGACACACACCTCATTCGGATCTATTTGAACTTTCGGCGAAAACTTGATAGTTTAAAAGACCAACTCCGTTCTGACCTAAGGAATAAATAGTGCATTAGTGCATACAAACAATAATCTTTTTCAGAAGGTCCACTCGAAAGATTGTGGTTTGATGGGTGAACTTTCACCCAACTGACAACTTTTTACTTATATACAATCAGTGGTAGAAACTACAGCGCAAGTAAATTCACTGGTTTCTTGCAGGAGCTGGAAGTATAAAACTTGTGTAGTATCCTGCCTCGAGATATTCCGGTAAGGGTCAGTAGTACGGAGTTTGTGGTTCCACAACAGATTCTATCTCGGTTTGGTTGTTGTCCGTCCGCACCGATCACGTGAACTGCTGAAATGGTGAGAGTATACGAGGTGGGTTGAGTGCTTGATCAGCTTGAATGCTAGTCGTAGACCTTGATTTTTTCATTTGTCATGCTTAGAAAAATTATTTTTTTCGGCAAGAAACTTTGCATGACCTTTGAAACTGGTGCGGGGATCAAAATCACCGGAATCTGCGTCATAAACCCATTTGCGTTTATTTCAACTGACCGCTAATTGAAAAGGATCTTATGGATTAGCTAGCAGCAGTCGGGCACCTGGGGATGTTGCACCGTTCTGTTGTATAACAAGCAGAAGGGAAGACTCCGCAAAGAAGATGGGGAGAAATAAGAAAAAACGGGAGCGGGAGGAAACGACAACAATGAAGGTACATGGGGTTATACGCCCCGACTGCCCTTTATTAAAACCTACGTGTTGATTCCGAAGGAATAAGCCTTCAGCCCTTTCTCTGAGAATGCCTGACAGGAAGACTTCTTCAGGCCCTCTAGTTGTTTGACAAGTTAGCCAAAGAGTATCGTACGGCACTCTACGACGCTTCACCGCTGAGTTAACACCTGACACTTCCGCCGCGGAGTTTTCGGAAACCAATCACTACGGCTCAGGTTGTCTGTACGAAATGTCGTAAGCATTTCACACAACGTCAACCCACCCGGAGTAATTGGTCCTGGAAAGATCCATCCCAGGATTCTCTTAGAGGCAGCAGAACCACTTTATAAGCAGTTCAGACGAGCACTACGGAATCGCATTCTTCCTATAGCATGCATAGAAGCCACTGTCACGTCCATCTTCAAAGTGAGTGACCGGCAATCGACGGACAGTAATTAATCAATCATACCTACCAGTACTCCATGCCAAATAGTGGAACACTTATTAGGGCACGCCATCCTCGGACACTGCTTATAAAGCAATCTTTTTGATGTAACGTGCCTTTGTTCTGCCAAACGTTCTATTCCGACTTGAATGCTATGTCTGAAAACCTGCAGTGCGGATTTACCCACTCTACTAGTGTAACGTGCGGTCGAAACCAGCAAGCGCGCACAGGTTGAATTTGAATTGTGTGACGGGCGTGCTGCTGTGTTGTTGACGCCGTTTTAGTTTCCGTTTGTGTAAGTCGTGTGCATGGCTTACTGGGCCTTTGGCTCATGCTTGTCTGCATTGCAGAGAGAGATTCCGTGATGTACGCGGTATCGGGTTCGTAGTGAGAAGTTTTATAAAAAAAAAAAAATGGGGGCCCTTTTTCCCCCCCCCCCCAACCTAACGTTTTAAAAAAAAAGCCCTTTTGTTTTTTTCGAAATTGTTTCCGAAGACAATGATGTTGGTGAGCAAAGATTTGAAGTGAGAAACGCTTAGACAATGGATAAAAATGGCTTGCGCAAATGACAGCGAGCCCGTTTGGTGGTACTTCGGGCTGCGACATAATGTGTCACTTTCATGTACGCGATGCCGTACGTAAGCACGTAAGTGGGTAACATTTATTTATCATGTTTGCGGTGATCCGGTACGGATGGACAGTTATCGCTGTAACGCTGATCAGCTGATTTTTCACCCTGAATGCATCATATAAAAATGGCGGACATAAGTGAATGTCCATTCTGTGGCAATCAGCTTCGACCTCAGTCACCTGGTAGGTGCATGTTTTGAATTGCTAATTTTGTCAGTTCCCTCCACTTCAGCCATTGTTTGCACTTCCCCAGTGATTATGAAAGCCAAGTCCGGCAGATCCCCCACAACGGATGTCGACGTAGACGGGCCTGCTGACAGCGTACTGGTTACACAAGCCGAAGAGAGCGCGAATCAACATAACCGGGAACGACTATCCTGTTGATATAATTAAAGAAAGTGAGTTCATTCACATGAGCGTACACAGTTTTCTTGCAGGTATCAGTGTGATGAACAAGATGACTACGATTGCATGTGACACAGGGCATCAGTCATCCGGAAGAACATGCAGAACGCGCGAATACCAATGGCTACATCGTGTGCTGAATGAAGATGGAATTAGCATGTACCAATTTCCACAGAATTCAAATACATAATTCACGTCGATATTCCCATTAGTTCGTTCTCATTTGACTTGCAGGGACGGTCACCTGCGTTTTCAGCATAAAGCACTGTTTGGCATAACTATTAAGGTGGGACAAATGGATGGAGCAGTTATAAGTGTCTAAGCATGGACTACTGCTTGTCATAACTCGCGAAGTAGGAAAAACGGATGGAGCAGCTATAAGTGTCTAAGCATGGACTACTGCACGACGTAACTCGTAAGGTGTGGCAAATGGATGGAGGCAAATTAAAATGTGTCTATGGCACGTGCTACCGCTTGATTAAATCGTGAGTTAGAACAAATGAATGGAGCAGTTTACGCATGTAAGCGTTGAGTACTAGTTGTTTTCACGCGCGTTTTAGTGGGGTTATATGCTCAATGGGTTAATGAGGATTATTTCTTTTGAAAACTATTAGTTTATTTGTTCCAGCCATAGATTCAGTCTACGTTCCACTTCGTTCCTATTCACTTCAATGGTCGATCCCTAATGTTTGCATCGTTTGCAACCATGAGCCGCATAGACGCAATTCAACCAGGTTCACTTGTTCAGTCTATGTTCCAATTCGTTCCTATTCACTTCAATAGTCGATCCCTAGTGTTTGCATCGTTTGCAACCATGAGCCGCATAGACGCAATTCAACCAGGTTCACTTGTTCAGTCTATGTTCCAATTCGTTCCTATTCACTTCAATAGTCGATCCCTAATGTTTGCATCGTGCAACGCATGGAGCGCCATAGACGGCATTCAACAGGTTCACTTGTTCTAGTCTATGTTCAAATTCGTTCCCATTTCTGCTTCAAATAGTCGAATCACTAGTGTTTGAATGGTCTATTATTCGGCACAAACTACACCGCAGTTTGCTCTCCACTTAGGATTTCGTACGGACAGTGTACGTAAGAATACTTCTCGCAGTGAAGTTATTATACCTTTTTAATGCGCCTTTATTACAGTTCACCATGCCAAATAACAGCATGTGGTCTACACGTCTAGTGGATACGCTTCTCATTATATTCCGCCAATAATTTTCCCAAATAACGGAAAATGCATAATCCTGGTATTTTTTTTATTAATCCCCATGTCATTAAACTACCGCACACTCATTGTTCACAGTCTTATCCGGAAAAATGTACAAACAAAATATGTTCAAATTGAACTGGAGATTCTTCTTCACGATTTTAGAAACTGCAACAGGTATCACAATTTTAACAACTTCGGCAACCTTAGAAAGATTTTTACCACGGAAGATTACAGAGATATTTTTGGTCTACCGATTACACGCAGCCGGCCTATTTGAGAAAGATCATATGATGTATTGCTATCTTTCAACAGACCAACAAATAATCAAACCAAGCACGTCATTCTCAGCAAAACTTGAACAGAATCAACAAAAAATAAAACGTGCGCTTACGCGCGCACAACAAAGTCGCATTGGCAATCTGCATGCTTGGCTGTTTCGACTTTCGCATTACTGGTCACGGGGGTAAGCTCTCATATCTGATGGAAACCTTGTGGGAATGGTGTCACGAACAGCCGCTTGTTGACTACCACATATACTATTGTATTGACCTGTCGATAAACTAGCTCATGCCAAATACCTTCTAATTTTATTCGGCCCTAAACGGCATCTTTTTCTAGTATTTTTCTATCATTCTGAAAAGGCAACTGTGACATCATATTGTCGTCGGTCGCGTGCGCAGTGTGAGTCACAAATAACAATACTAAATTTTCAGCGTTTTAATACGTAGGGTCGAGGCTTACGGGGCGCTCATCTCCAACAGCTTCGGTTTCCTGTCGGTGTCAAGCGGGCATTCTGTTGACCCGTAAAGAGGCAGACATTGTAAAACGTAGGACTGTGGCACTGCTTTCACAGATTATAGTAAGTGCCAGAAACAGAGCATGATCATTATTCTGCTCCACGTAAATAAGAGTCTGGTGACGCGTTGAAACGACCCGTGGAAGTGCAGCTAACAACCTCAGAAGGAAGACGGTTTTGCCAGTTGATGACCCTGTAAGTGGAAGACCGTTCGCCTGTGGAAAGGAAGATCCAGGGATGCAGCCTGTAAAGCTTACTAGGGATGAAGGATTGTTCTACTAGACCCATCCTGAAAAAGAACTGTATGAGAGTTTAATCACCGGGGAGTCGTCGACATTCAAGTGGTTTCAGATCAGGAATCGTGACTTGTACACAGCAGCTCTCAGACCATTTTGGCAGCCGAGCCCTTGGATATGCTCAACAGCAAGTGTCTTACTTCAGGACAACATAACCGTCTGATTAACATACTCGACTAGCAGTCCTATATAGACGTTGTGAAACGTTTGAGACGCTTTTTGGTTTGTGTTGTGGAAAGTGAGTTGCGTCACCCTAAGAGTGGCAAGACTCCGTTTTGGAAGCCATTCCGTGATGATACGAGCAGGAGAAGTTAGAAAACATCTGGATACTTAAATTTTTCTTCAGATTGATTTCCGTGATGCCTACATTGCAGAACGCACCATGAATTTCGGAGGCATACCGTAGTTTCAACCAAGCGACATGTGGACACAATTAGCGTCAAGTATTAGGAGGCTGCAAATGTCCAATCAGCGCCTAATCGCGTCAAGATCAATCTCTAGTTTTCATGGGGTCATCGGCATTCCAAATTCTGTCTTTGGCGCATAGGGGAGCGTTGCTTGATATATTGTCCGCAAGGTCGTTGGTGTAGGTAAGAAACAAAAGGGGACCTAGCACTGACCCTTGAGCAACCCCGCAAACGTCGGGAGTTAAATGAAAGGCCTGATCCGGTTTTAACTGTAAAAGCTCTAGTATCCAGAAAACAGGTAATCCTGCAACGAAAGTCTCTCCGGATACCATTAACTTCCAGTTCATGTCTGAGGGGGTCATGTGGAGCACAGTGAAAAGCCTTTGCGAAATCAGAGAAGAAGGCTTCTGGGATTAGACCATTACCTTTCGCCTGGATCAGACTCTCTACAAATATTAGCATACTTGCTATGCATGACCGGTTAAGAGGAAATTCACGCTGAGTGGAGTGGGAATGTGTCAGTAGACGAGTTCACCAAAACAACCTAGTCGGGTCATCAGTGACGGCTGACGAAATATTTCATCAAGAAATACTGGCGCGAAGGTTGAACTAACCACGATTATGCATGCAGGTACATGTCGATGGCGTGCTGGCCTGATGAACCAATCCGAGTGCAACGCCTATGGCATTGACACTACTTGGCTACTTAATCGCGGACTGACCCAAACAACTGGACACTGGTTCAGCTTGTAAGTGACCATATTCGGCAACTAATTCATGCCATATGTTCACATGCATTTCGTTCTTTTGTCGAACTTGAAGTAATCATTACAACTTGTTTTTCTGCAGTCGTCTTCCTCCTGACTCCGCGCTAGTGCGACATGCAAGCCGGCCGTCTCACTCTGATTGTCCGTTGCACTTACGGACCAACGTTTGGGGCAACGTGGAGACACCGGGGAACAGCGTTCTTCCGAAGCAGGGTTCCGTCGAAAGTCCCGTAAAAGGAAGCAACGTAGACAAGCAAGAGCCAAATATCCAGTAAACCATGCACATGACTTACACAAACAGAAACTAAAACGGCGTCAACAACACAGTAGCACGCTCCGTCACACCGTCCAAATTCAACCTGTGCACGCTTGTTCGTTTCAACTGCACGTTACACTAGTAGAGTGGGTAAACCCGCACTGCAGGTTTTCAGACATAGCATTCAAGTCGGAATAGAACGTTCTGCAGAACAA
>LOND01007329.1:8815-24461 GCA_014220965.1 Paragonimus kellicotti
AATTCTTATGCGCAGATGATCTATCACTTCCAGTAACCTTGAACCAACCTAAACTCTTGGAGACTAACGGTTCACGTGAAGATGGTCAAGTGCAACAGTCGCGTAATGGCGCAGCGAGCAGGCGCAAATGAAAGCAGGGTACATATAGACAAAGATCCAGCAACGATAAGTAAGGAAGAGAAATTACACAAGAACAAGATTTCACAAGTAAACGATATCAGCTGATATGTCCTAGGACTTCATAGTACATCAGGATTAACGTTCGTGGGAGAAATGATTTGTCGCGCGCGTAACTTGAATGGTCGTGTCAGTCTTTGCAAGAAAGGCTCGCAATCACTACCAAGAATAGTTCCAATGTAAAAATAAGAAAGGTCAACGACAGCGGTATAAATAAAGACAGGGAACGTGGTCACCGACTTTTCATAGAACACGAAAGTCGTCCAACACTCAATGCAAACTAATACATTAATGGATATGCCAGGCAATTAGTAAGAAATCCTACTTTGACAACAGATATCCTCGACAAGCAATCCGGTTCGTGGTTTGCAGTCAGTACTGGTCAGAGAAGAATTTCGCTGAAGGAAATAGCTCTCTATTGGCTGCAAAGTCCTTGATAAGATTGCTTCTCCTAAACGTACTGCAATTATCTGATAAGTATGCAGCGACAAACTATTGTCCAAGTGTATCCTTGGTGGCAAGTGGGACGTCGAAGTGGACCAAACTATTGTATATTTCAACTTACCGGATAAATCTGCTATCTCTAGCTTGTGTGATCCCATTCGGTTTTGTTTTCCTGTGGCTACTACCGGAAAGAATGTCATTACGAGAAGTGTACCGCTATATTCTGGGACAAAACGTCATACTCCATACAGAAGATCGATCAGAATGGCAATATTGACCGAGACGTTTACAAGCGCCTGTTGAAACGTCGGTCTCCACATGTGTAAGACCAAATGAGCTAGCGAAAAGTTGCACGTATTTTTGTGATGTATCTGAAATAAAATCCGAGTGTTTGTTTCAAAGACAGTTTATTGCACAGATTCGATTATCATATTTTATTGTATCAGTAAGTTCGTCACAGGCAGCAAAATTTTCGTGACAACTAAACTCTTTTATGCTTGTTGGTTTTGACTCACAACAATGGGAACAATCACGGCCGGTTGGTAATGTTACAGATGGGGTATTATGAAGAGTGAGGAATGGGTGGTATATACAAGAGTGGTTGAATGTTTCAGTGTTACTTAGGCGCCCGGTGGATTTATGGACCAGTACACCTAAGTACACTGATCCTAAAATATGTGCTCAGCTGGCAGTTGTATATTCCGTTGGTGTGCTGTTTCTGAGTTGAAAATAGTTGCAAGCGATGGTCTGAGTGCTAAATAATAATTTCCGAAGTTTTGTAAAACACCGAACTATAAAGTTCAGGTCAAATATACGAAGGACGTTGGAGTACATTGAAGTGAGTCGGTTGCATTTGAACACACGTTGCTTTTCCCCTTCCGCTATCGTTTCTGTACTTGTTACGCATTGAATACTTTAAACCTGGAAAAGTTTCGCAAACGTGAACAATCGAAAATTAGCTGTGTTCACTAAGTATAGTTCGATTAGTTGTTGGGCCTTGACGAAAGTTTGAATAGTTCCTTACCAATAACATGATCGCTTCTCTTGCCGTTGTCTCAGCCAGCAGTGCAGCAGTGTCTGTGTATGCAGTATGCATAACCACCACAACCCATACACTAGCTTTAATTATGCCGTGATTATAATCTAATGTAGTGGACAAGTGGGTATGCGCTAGACCCTCGTCCACTAACAATTTAAAACGCCTTTCCTGAAGAGCAATCGAAACGTAGTCCCAACAGGCATCGAACTAGAGAACGCAGTGAGGTTTAGAAACAAACCGTATATTTCCAGCAATGTTTGTAACCTACTTCAAACCTGAGACACTATACTGGCTAACTACGTAAATGCCGTCAAATTGAAAAGGGGTACATCATAGGTAAATCTCACAAACAAGCTCCAAAGTACTACTGAGGACTTGCTATGGATATCTGAATTGATACTAAGCTTTTAAGGAGCTATTTTGTAGATGGATCGGTGCAGATCCATTCGAACTTGATGAATACTGCTCATCAAAAGAAGTCAACGTAGGAAGACCGTGTGACACTTCTTGGGTTACAGCCAACCAAAGTAGATTTCGTGAGGCCAGCAAAGCTAGCAGCTTTCTTAATGAGACGCGAATTTGTCTGACCTGTTTGCTCACGTAAGAAGGAAAATTTTGAAGAGAAGCCGCCCTTATGAACTTCTTTCTATTGTACTTGACAGTCTCGTCCTGATAGGCCTGAATTTCTTTAATTCGGTTGTGAAATCTGACACAACAATTCCCGTCACAATGCCCATAATGCATTGCCAGAAAGATGTTGTTAGCTGAATCATTCATTCCAGGATGAATCATGCTAGAAAACACGATGTACTTGAGTGAAGTCGTCAACTGTATTCGTTTCCACATGATGCTGCGGCAGTAAAATCCTTGGTGATCGATTTTCTCCGTAACAAATCCAGAATGCGGCAACTGACAAGGCAGCTGTTGACTCCACTCCCCTCCACGAGTACGCGGCTTGATTGGTACATCTTCCCACATATCGGTTCGGATTATTTTGTTCGAAACAAAGTGATGGGAAGTCGAACAACTGAGATGTGGTAAGGTTTCATACTAACGTACTTGAAACCTATAGCAGTCCACCCAGAAGTAGCACAGTTCATTAACATCGATTCATTCCTCACACTGTTGGTTGTGTTCTTCGGAAGCAGGGGAACATCTTACAATACCAACTCAGACAACGGCTCAAACTTTTGGGCGCTATTGAAAATTTGCGTGTTGGATTAGGATGCTAGACCAGAATGATGTGAATGAATTGTACTACATTGTACTTCAATCCACCATAAGACATTCAGAAAGGCGGAGTCTGAGTGCATCTGATAATGCCCATTCGAAAAACCCTGAATGCAGTTTGCCTGAGCGAGACGCTCGATGCTGTGCCTCTGTTGACGCCGAAAGGCACACTGAACAATGGGAACAAGCCAATTATCCAGCAACAAAATTTCGAAGAAGGTAGATAACTGATTATCTTATGACTTTTCAGCTTCAGCAATACAGGCGTTCACAGTGTTCTGGCTGTTTTGGTTAAATCCAGAACTCTAAAATCGCGATACCACAAATGGTACTCTTGAGCATTGGTGGTTAATACAACTCTGGTGACAGTTCCATGACTGCTGTGCACTGTTCTTTGCCACGCAATTCTTTTCTAGTTCCAGAACTCTGTTGTTCCTGATTCTATTTATGGACTGAGTTATTCGGGTTCACCTACCTAGATCGTTGTGGGATGGCTTGCTGGTCTGCTTCCCATTCAACTCGAGTCGTTCTCTTCGTCCGTCAACTTTCCTCTGCTCAATGTAGACGCTGCCAAAAGTGACACCTTAGTAGATGTCTCTTCTATTCGTTGGATTTTGATCTCCCTTGTCCCATGGACTTTTAGTCTGAACCTCCATTTCCGTCAGATTCAGTTGGCAGCTGGAATTTGCCCAGCATGTAAGCAGCTTTATTTGCCAGGTGTTCGATGGCTTTTCTTCCCGCATCAATCTAAATTTTACTAGCAAACAGGTTCTTCTCTTTTTGTTGAGACTTCGACCTCTTAAAAATTAACTGACCACGCTGGTTTGTTCCACGAATTCCTCAGTGGCGCTCGCCGTTCCAATTCCAGAGCGCCCAATACGACAAATAGTCTTGGGTAGATTATCATTCTATCAGATTACCTCTATTTAGTACTCTCTGTGTCCTTTGTTTGGCTTTCACCTCAGTTGACTATCATTGGTCGTACGATTCCCGTTTTGCTAAATGGTCATCGTTTTATTCATACTGATCTTTCAACTAGCCGTCTCCAACGCTGAGAGTCTGTTGGTGTCATCTGGCTTGCAACTTCATCAGTAACCGCAGAAGCTTTTATCGTTTTAACTCTTCCCTTACCAAAAGCACAAATGGAGTTGCAATTCTTATGCGCAAATGATCTATCACGTCCAGTAACCTTGAACCAACCTAAACTCTTAGAGTTATAATATTCTATGACCTTTACTCCTGACCAATGAGTAGTTTATTCACCTCCCTTCTCAGATAGGATCTTTTACTCAAATATCACTATCTCTAACTTTTTTTAAATTGGTAGACTGTGGACATTGAACTTTACAAACCTCGACTGTCTGATTGACGCCGACCTCCTTTCTACAATAAATATGCATTATTCTTCACTCAATTCCTTTCCATGAAGTTGGCAGAACTGTTACGAAGGAACCGGCCCCAGGTAACGTATAAACAATTAATGATTACCGATTTCTAAACAACGCTGTATTTCACTGCATTAATGTACAAAACAATAAACTGTGTAGTACAGGCAGTTTCATACCTCAACCATGTCATCAATAGTAAAACTACGTTGTGAGTAAACACATATGTACTGACCAGCAATTGTGTGGCTTCTCCGAAGATCCCGGCTGCAACCATGTTTCCGCACGTTCATTCTGCATGCATGATTCTGTGTACGCCTGTTATAGGAGGCCTGATATGAATCAGTGCCACTTTCTTCAGTCGTGCAACTAATTGCACGCAGTGAACGCTTGTTCCTTTTCATAAGGACTCCGCTCTTCAAGGTCGTTTACCATGAACAGCCATGAGCGTTGTTTAACACACCCGAAGGTTCCCCATGATTTTCGCTGGGCGCACTGTCGTGTATCACCGAATTGGCTGGAGCCAACCGCGCACTTCTTTTTTCTCCTTCTCTTGGTTGCTGCCGTTGGTCCCAGACTAGGCTAGAGCTAACTACTTATCATATTTCCAAACATTGCTGGAAATATACGGTTTGTTTCCAAACCTACTGCGTTCTCTAGTTCGATGTCTGTTGGGACTACGTTTCGACTGCTCTTCAGATAAGATCTTCTGAGTTGTTAGTGGAGGAAGGTCTAGTGCATAGCCACTTGTCCACTGAAACTTGGTGAACCTGGATAATAACCAATTTACTTTCAGCACTGTTGTTTCGGTTTATTATAAATTGGTTAAACTGAATAACGGTTTTTTCATCGCTTTCCCTCCGGTTGTCATAACAAGTTGGTGAGCCTTATCAGTGAGCATTTCTTTTCCGAACTTTTCACTTCCGCCTCATTATTATAAATTGGTGAACCTATTCTTAACATTATTCCGACGCATTGTTACTTGCATTCCCAACACAAATGTGTAAGTTCATTCCTTTCTAGGTCGCTTCAGTCTGTATTGCGCGTATGAATCAGGTGACCCTCAACTCAGGCGCGTTCGTTCGTACCTATTGTAACGTGCGATCGAAACCAGCAGGCGCGCACAGGTTAAATTTGAATTGTGTGACGAGGCGTGCTGCTGTGTTGTTGACGCCGTTTTAGTTTCCGTTTGTGTAAGTCGTGTGCATGGCTTACTGGGCCTTTGGCTCATGCTTGTCTGTATTGTTTCCTTTTACAGGATTGTTGTTGGAACCCCTCCTTCGGAAGAACGCTGTCCCCCGGTGTCTCCACGTTGCCCCAAAATCGGTCCGTAAGTGCGACGGACAATCAGAACAGAAGCGGCTGGCTTGCATGTTACACTATTATGAGCGTCATATATCACTACCAATTTTAGGGGTATCCGCGTTAATATTTTACGTTTTCGCCTTCTTATACGTTTTTTTACTTGGCAGCGGCTTACACACAAGAGTATTTATGGCACCGCAATCCTCGACTTCTGTTAGTCCATATATTATTTCACCGTTTTATAGTCCTCATCAATTCGGTTCCCTTATTTGCCAACCATGCATCTAACGATGAATACTCGTTCAGCCTATGCGCATAACCAGGTAGGTCCAGACGATCGCACACCACCTCAGCGCCATCCGACACACTCAACCCTTGTATGCTTGTAGGTTTCCGGTAGTTTCCACTAGCATCCGTTTCATTTGCCGCCTTCATCGTTGCATAGCTGCAAAGTTCATCCTACTCAAGATCGTTTCTTATGCACACAGTCATCATTATTCAGCCATACGGCTATTTAGCGTTTCTTCGGAAGATTCAATCATCAGGATTCATGTTGGTCTTCTTGCACACTCGCCTAGCAATGTTTGCCAGCCTAACCCGATCAAGCACAGGATTCAGTAGCCAACGCGGCCTGCTGACCTATCTTGACCCCGAATCCTCTCGCCACATTGCGGTCGACGCACTGACTCAGCATCTGGCCTAGTTGTATATTCACGGGTCAACAAATCTGGCAGCTCTGGTTTCATTGGCCATCTCCCGGACATCTTTCCACAGGTGTAGCTCTTACAGTCGTAAGCAGCACGGTGAACACCTCGAATTTATCGCCGTCGTCGTCCAACTCACTAACGCTCGCTAAACCATCACTTATTGATAGATTATTCCCGCACGAGATCAGATATCTCAACATTAAATCAGGCTTCTGGCACGGACAATTCATCGGACGTACCAACGTGCTTCTCATCTTATTTCCGCTACGACATCCTCAACATTCAGGACCGACCCAGAGACAACCTCTGTCGCTTATCTATACGAGTGCAGTTTTCTGCCACGGTACATCTCAGCCGGCATCGGACTCTGCGACGTCGTAAGCACTACCTAACGCTGGTAATGCAAGAGGAACACGACTAGCATCAATGTCCTCGCTGCACGATCACTCCTGATTACTCATTGGTCCACAATCACCTTCGATCTTCATTGCTCATTCGAGTTACGGCCCCAACTCAGACGCTTTGCTAGGCCATACGAGATTGTTTGCGCACGTTTGCAAGGAATCATTTACCTTGTTTGTGCAAACCATGAATATCTCCAGGCCAATAGGCATTTCCCACTAAACGATCGCGCAACTGACCCAACTGTCAACAGACCTGCGTTATTTACTTCATTTCAATCCAACTGGCGTTCATTCGCAAGATTTATCTGAGGAACTTTCTCAGTTAACACGTCGCGTACTATTTCTACGCGTAGTCATAAATCCATTTGCCTAGTTTTAACTTATGCGTATTCATCGCATCGGGTTTTCCGTGATAACCGGTCTTTAGATTTTACCTTGAGTTCCAACGCTTACTGGAACTCCACCCACGTCACTATGGCGGGAAAAGTCGCCCTTTTTAAAACGCTCAACAAATCGCGAAACCCTTTTGAAAACCAACAAACCATTCAAAATGTGGCATACGTCCAACTTCCACCCCAGATGAGTTGCATATTTCTTTCAGACTGCTCGCTCCCCGTATGTTTGTCTACATTTCAGACATTTTGGAACGCTTGAACATGTTTGCTGAACCTCCGAAGAACTCGTCCGAAGACCGTTCAACGGAAGTCCCCTCAAGCTCCCATCTTCTAGCCTACGACAGACGTTGTACACTTTGCATCTTTCAGGGTTTTTACATTGTAGAAGCCTAGCGGCTTAGAAGGAGGTACAATGATGCTACCTATGTCGAGTCTCTGTCAGCACCCAACTGGCACACTTCGACCGCATCGTTGTGGAGTAAACCAACTAGCAAATCGACTCGGGAAAATCCCACCTGCCCTCCGCTCTGCGCCCTACATACACGCATTCATTAGGCCTCAGCACGCATCATCACCGGTGTGGCTCTTGACTGTCTCCTTTGTGTGAGGCTCGCCACACCACGGTCATCACTCATGCGAACACAGGTCATCGTCGACAACCATGCACGTAATGACTCGACGACCTCGGAAGTACGCAACTTCCTCAGCTGCACTGCCACATTCACCAGTCTGTACACTGAGCTCGGCAGTTCACACTATTTACACGTTGGGTTAGTTCCACCCTAGACTGGCGCAGTAGCGTAAGGAGGGGAACCTTGTGGTCTTAGGTCTTTTGTGTATGCACTCATGGCATCGGGAGTGCCATGAACGAAACCACAAGGGGGTGGCCCACACGTCGATACCTCCGGTTGCATGATCGAAGGTTGCCTACCGCCACCCTTCTTGGGGGAAGGCTTGTGTAGTTACCAGCGACTGCCGACTCAGAGGTGACTTTGTGGTCACCTTCTCAGTCGCGAGTTTTCCTTATCACCGTTGCGAATCAAAGTGTCAAACTTGAGGTCCAGCATTGCAAGTTCTCGTGCATATTTGTTTTTTGCACATTTATTGTACGCAAGGCCCCGAGTGCTAACTTTGTCCGTGCCATTTTCTCTTGTTAAGCATCCACTTCCAAGGCTCCCCTTGTTCAGCATTCAGTATGTCAGGTAAGATGTTTTGACTTAGCCACGTGTGTTGACTGCGTCACGACGAAGTTTGTGTGATGGAAAGCCGGTGATCATGCTCCTAGCCTTCAATTACTCCCTGTGTGTTGACCATTCTTTCTGTATTGGAAATCACTTCGGTAGTATTCGTGAAGGCCTCCCGCAAAAAAAGAGTCAGCTAGTCGGTTTGCGCACGATTATTCGTTCTTTCCATGAAACTTAATTTCGACGTTACTACGACTTGAGGCCGCTTATCTGATGAACCCTGTTCCTGTGTGGTTAATCCATCTTTATTTCCTGCCTGTAAACCTCAGTTCATGTGTACTTTTGGTTTCACTTACGCCGCCATTATGCGCCTCGCATTTGACAGTGTTCGTATGTGCTCGCTTGGGAGTCTGTAAGTTTGATAGACCTGATGTCGAGGTTTTTACTCTTTTCTTCCTTTTGGTTTACTGAAGTTTTAGCACCATATGAAAACAGTTTCGTCCTCGCGACTGTTCCTTTTAAATTGGACTGCTTTGTTCAGCGAGCTGACAAGTAATTACACACTCGCAGGATTACGGACGTCACTACTGGAGACCCAACTTTTCGACAGACGCTGCGGATAGATCGAGTTCAGTATGACATGCTCATAGCCTTCTGGAATCGAGAAGGACGCTGCAGCTTCGGGCTCAGTGCCACTTATCGATGAAGTGCTTGCAGTTTTACGCATTAAGGTGTACAATTCTGGGAAGTACAGGCGGTTCTAATTTTGGACAGAGAGCCAGTCCGCATAATTTCAACTTGGTGTGTGCGCCATCGGAAAGTTACCACGCTGATAGTAGCATTTCAGACAAACATTAAGCAGCTCTTACGAACTATATGTCGACTTTCTACACTTCCTCTTACACTGATCATTCTACCAGTTGTACTTTCGCCGTAACTGTTGTAGAAGATCTATAAGACCTCCATACTTTTTGCGAGTCAACTCCTAGTTGATCATTTTCCTGTTGCCGTAGCCGAACATACAGCAGTTTAGGTGAACATTTTAGTCCTCATCGAAATTTTTGCCTCTTCTTTTTTGTCTACTTCCGCTGTTGGTGGCTAATTCGTTCTTACTCGCGATTAGTGACAATCTTAAGATATTATCGTAAAGGTGCGCAACGTGTCACGTTGAACTGCCTCGAATGTATAATCAGACTCACCATCAGAAGCAGCATTGTCGTTTTGTCGTAAATGGTGTCATTGTTCATGTTGTCGTAATATCTCGTTGAGGCTGTAAGTAGATCTGACACCATTTGTAGCCCATAAGACAATCTACGTTAATGGGAATGGTCACATCAGCGCTGACCATATCGACTTCGCAAATAACCCTGCCATAACTGATTTACGGGGCAGTGTATAAGTTAAGCATGAATGAAAACATCAAGTCCACTATGTGGTGCAGCAGCCGGAGGCTATCGTCTTAACCTTGCGCCGACAAACAAATCACTTAGGACTGAACCAATCGTGATAAAAGCACTTCCTGGATTGCGTGACAACGGGCAAGCTAAATTCAACTTCGTTTATAAATAAACCTCTGGAGAACTGTCACTATCCAGCCCCGCATCGTCCAACGCCGTAATTTCCTGGTGATGGCTGAATAACTGACAGTTGCAACAAGGCATCCTAGTTGTGCCCTTATATTTGTGGGCAAATACTGGAGAAGAGTAGTAACTGTCTTACAACAAGTTATCTCGCTGTTTGCACTTCAGGCTGTCCATCGCCTGCCATCGGTGAGCTCACAAATATGCTTCCGGAGGTGACAGGCCATTGACATCACACAAATTTCATGGAGCGCGGTTCAACTTAAAGAACCAGGAATTCGTTCGAAATGAAGTCGTGTTGGCAGCTTGTCTAAATTAATTGCAAGTTAAGACGAACTTGTCTACCAAAACGCAAGTGCGACCAGATGAGAATAGCTCCAAAACAACTTTCCCATTTGGTAGTTGCAAGTTTACCTGCTGATACTCCCGGTGTCTACAATGGACAAGATCATACCATTTCAAAATTTGAAGCAACATGCCGTTTGCCCAGGTTTCCAGCCCACGACAGCCAGCCTTACGTTACCCTGGGAACCCCAACGTTCATTTTTTCTCGGGCAGAATGTATGGTAAGATGTTGGCCAGCTTACCTTCGTGGAATAAGCAGGTAAGGATGGCATCAGCACTGTTTTCCTAGAGACATGTACACGGGAGACATTCCCATCCCTACTCTAACTGTTCCAACCTTCTGGAAGACAGCAACATTTCCAAAGGCATGAGAAGGTCCAGTGTTCATCACAACTTGGAGCGGTGACACAGGGATGCAAGCCGTTAATTATCACCACATGCAATCAATTTCTGTTGTGTTCAAATTAACGCGAGGTCTCGTCGATGACAGCATTAGGAAAATCCTCCTAACACTCCGAACGAAGCTAGGCGAAGTCTTTCCTGAACATTGAGCTTACTTGGAACGGCGGATGTGTGGGTGAAACCGACCGAGAAGGTTGTCAGCGCGAATGTCATTCCTCTCGACTACGCAAAAGCTTTTACCGTATCGACCGCCTAGACCTCCTGGAAGAGCTACCCAATATCAACATAGTTGATGACACATGGATGCAGCCCCAAGAAGACAAGGGCGGTAGAATACCAAAGATCACACAGGAACTACATTCAAATGCCTGGTCTTCGTTTGCAGCCCGCGAGCTATGCTAATCAACTGCGAGGCGCCAGGTCAAGAACGATCGGGAACGAAACGTCAAGCTTCCGCAAGCGGTGGTTTAACGCGGGCGGCTAGCCAAAATCAAGCACGATTCAGTCATGATACGCCAACCGGAGTGGCTAAGGCCGCTTTTTCCTCTCAGTCACAATCTCCTGCGCCGCGTGCTCAACCCAATCTCGATGTTACTGAGGGGCCTAGATCAACATGCCTCTTCAAAGTTGCGCAACGTTTTCACCAGCTTAGCCCTTCTGCGCAACGCCGACGTCCGCGTTGACGTACTATCAGATATGGAGACAACTTCTGTTGACCGCGTGCAAAGGGCGGTAGCAAGCCCGTATTAAATCCAGTTTTTACAGGCGCCTTTCGAATAAACGTTTCGAAGATATATTATTTTCCCTGTCGTTGGATATCAAGAAAGGTATTTTTCAGTCAACAGATTACGCGTAACTCGGTGTGAATTTGAATCTTTAGAGAACTAGTCATTAATATTCATTACGTACGATGGGATGCTGGCTAAAATTTAGCAGCCTGTCTGTCAGTCCTGAAACAAGGGCAACAAAGGCGGGTGTAATTCAGCTCTGTTGCTGCCAACACTTTGTTAACCTCATTATACACTCCCAGACACGAGGTTGGAACCATTTGTCACGTGGTCCCTCGCTCGGACAAACTTCACACAAGACCCACGGTTAGACCTTTTAACCACTGGTGAAAAAGTGCAAGCTTATATGTATGCTTGTGGCAACTAAGCAAACAGGAATCATTTAATTCTTACGTATCGAAGTCTTTGGGGTTTCAGAAAATGAAAATAATCGATCAACCGACGGGGCGCAGAGAACTCGAACTCGCAGTATTCAACCTTCCTGTCGGTCAGATCTTGATCATCTTACATTCTCTTATTTATCACGTAACTTCGCGTTCCATTCCTGGTTACACAAATATATCTAGTGCGCAAAAACGTTCCACAACGTCTGGACACTTAAATTTCCTCGGTAGCTCAATGATTCGAGAGATTTGCAACACCCGTCCTATCTGAACAATTATCAAAGTCCTGTCCAGAGGTTCTTCCATTTTTCCGCAACAGTCAAAGGTTTCTTGTCGCCACTCATCCAGACGAAATTTTCCGCATATTTCTCCGACGCTGTTTACACCAACTAGTGGAGAAATGCTTGGTTCTTCAACCTCTCCATCCTCAAATCATCTCTTTCTGATATGACCTTGGCTAGTAGGTCAGAGATCACCTTGTAAAGTGTAACTTGATGTGACTACCCAACTCTTCCACCAAACTCTGGGGGAAAAGAAGACTTTCATTTAGAAGCATGTACATCAAATACCCCCTTCTCCGGGGGATTCGGGCAATACTCGCTTGAGACCGCTGAGGAGGCGGTCATTCTGTACTTTGGGCTGATAGTGGTGGAGCGGAGGCGGAATGTGCTGGACCAGTGAGCGTCTGCAAAACCCCTCAATGTATGCCGACGTGAACCGGATCCCGAATCTGTATGGTGATACCGATGCATATTTCTCAACGCGTCCGTGGAAGACAAACCATGGTAAAAATACAGAAAAAAAGCAAAAGCGTAAAGCTGGGATGTGAGCGATCATGATAGATAATTACAGACGATACAAAGCAAAAAATGGTTACATTATAGGACAAACATGAAATCTGCTGACAACAGAAAACGTAATCAGAGATGAATGGGTTGCGGTTCTCAAAAGCTTGATGCACGCACCAGGGAAGAAAATAGTTCGCTTGTTCGACAGATTCAGTTCATAAGATGAGATGCTTAAACTAATTTTTCTTATACAAGGTTATGTAGGAGGACGATGTTTCAAATATTTCAAGGTCATGCCGGGAAATACGTGCAAATGCATCTTCGAGGGATTTCCGCCGTTAGTGACCGTAATCAGCCTCGGAAACGGTGAACTAATTCGCCTTGGGCGAGGGAGGACTGGAACTTCCGAAACCCGGCCATGAATTGAACAGACTCCAACGCAGAATTCGGTTGTTCCAGAACGTCAAAAAGTTGAAAATGTCGCGAACTGCTCGGTCAATATGGGGTTTCTAACGTTCGTTCTTTGCCAAAATTTTCCCCGCATAGCGGATGTCCGTGAAAATGATAAAAAGAACACAATATCACGTGTTAAGCGGGGAAATTTAAAGTGACCACGTGTAATATGATAAATAATGTGTATGTAATATTTTCTTCAGGAACACAGTACGCGACATGAGTTTTTCCATTTCAATAAAGTAGATTTCGAGGTCACGCCGGGAAGTATCTGCAAGTGCATCTTCGAATGAATTCGCCATTATTTGACCTAGTTAGCGTCGGAAAAATATTGAGATGATTCGGCCGGACCGAGGGAGGACGGGGAGTTCCAGGTGTTGATGAGCAGCACATACCTTCTATAGCGGTATCACTGCATAACGTTTTTCATCGTACGCAGTGGATATCAATGACTAGTTCTCTAAAGATTCAAATTCACACCGAGTTACGCGTAATCTGTTGACTGAAAAATACCTTTCTTGATATCCAACGACAGGGAAAATAATATATCTTCGAAACGTTTATTCGAAAGGCGCCCGTGAAAACTGGATTTAACACGATACTAATTGAAACCATGTACGTGAAAATAGATTATCAAGAATTAACCAAAGAATGTGCTCGTACAGTAAGTTCGGCAACTAGGCATCGCTGAGTAATGGAGACGATAAAGCGGTATTCAGCTCACTCGAATGATTGGTTATTGGTTGGGTCGGAACGAATCAATTGTTTGCTCATCGAGAAAGTATAACTATCTCATGTCGATCAGTGATCCAAAAAGAACACTCATAGATCACCCATGGAATGGCCGAGTGTTCCAATGTGCTACTAGGGACACTGGGTGGTGCTGTCGTGCAACCACTGCACTCATTCACTACATGTGTTGGTCTCAGATGATGGGTGAGCAGCAAGACTATCCAGGAGTTTCCAGTCTCGCAGATGCTTTTGTTGTCGCAAGCTGTGTCAAGTTATGGGTAAGCCGAACGATCGTTTAGGTAGGCGCCCATGAAGCACGCCGGCTCTGGCAAGAGTTGGCAAAGAGCCGGATCCGAAAAGCGCGCAACAAGATCCAGAGTCGTTTCGGGGTAGACTAGAGTTGGATCTCACTCGGCCAGATTAGCAACCAAGTTGGCCAATCACGTTGACGCCACCTTTTGTCCATTCCGGGCTATTTATTTCAACCGAAAAAGCAATTCGAATCCTACGTAATTCAACGCTTACAGACTGCTAACATTACTTCGTAATTTTCATAGAATTCTCTTCTAAGCAGTCGACCCTATTTGGAAAAACCGGCAAGTTAATTTACCAAGATCATTGTTGTCATGACGCGTATACTTCGAACGTCTTCGATTGAATCCACGCCGACCGGCATAGAGACGGACCATGGGCGTCATGAAAACCTCTCCGAATTGGCATTAGGACGGAATAATCACCACTAAATTTTGCTACAGGACAGCTGAACACGTATGAAGCAGCAGCAGAATGGTGAGCACAGGAAGTATCTGTAGATTTCGGATTAAAAATTGATATGATAAAGTATCGCGAAGCTAGTTCCTGGGTCCGTACGCCCAAGGCTTTCCCAGCCTTATGCTTAACGCGGAACGGAAGTCGTAGTGAGAAGACGGCGAATCGTTCACAAGCAGACTTCAACGCGACAGCTAAAGGCGCTAGGGAGTTGGACGCGAGAGAACCTCAAGCACAACCGCACGGCAACCGCCAGAGAGGAAATGAATGTCGACGGAAACTCCAGTCGACCTTCAGAATTCAAACAAGCGTCAGACTGGTTGGGCGGCGTTCCCAACGGTGACAGCTAAAAACATTGTTATCTAGTGAGTGTAGCCTATAGTGGCAGAGACGACGCGGATTCATATGGAGTCACGACTAAGACTGCGATACCTACGCCAACACACTAACTTTGATGTTAGTGGTTTGTAGTAAATTTACATTCACAAGATAATGTGAAACAGGCACGGTGGTACTGGTAAGGCAAGTCTCACGTCGCAGGGAGTTATGATTTGAGGATTCGAAGAAGGTGATCTTACTACATCAGACCTACTAGAAGGGTGACTAATGTAGGAGCCCTTACACCTATAAATTGCACTCATGGGCACCGGCCGCTGTCCTGCTGGCTAACCGCGCGCGAGCCACTCAACCTGTAAACGCCTCCTGAGGACGTGACAGGGGGCGTGATTTCTCCATTGCGCGGGCACAGAGTGCAACGGCGTTCAAGGTCGGTCTCCCTATGCCCAGCAACCACTGCTATGCATCGCGTCAGACCTAGAAATAAGAAATGGTTAAGTACCTGTATGTTAGAGAACAGACAGATACCCACCGTAACGCGTGTCTTGAAGCGTCTGAGGATGTTTACTGTTAAGTCCATGTGTGTTATATGCACAATGGACCGGGAAATTGTACCTACGAAAAACTGCTAGTGGCTGGTCGACAAACGCATGGAATACACAACGAATCAACTGTATAGTAAATACGGAATAGGAAAAACAGGTTAACTACTTGAGATAAGGCGCAGGAAGATGGACGCGCCTCCCTGAACGGGTTGCAGATTGAGAAGGGAGAACGTCGGGAATAGATGCGGAAGGCAAC
>LOND01007330.1:5577-22795 GCA_014220965.1 Paragonimus kellicotti
GTTTTCCTTATCTTGTGCGTTAATCTCGGTTTAGCACATCACAGCTGCGACGGAACATATCATAATGGAACATTTAAAGAAGCTACTTCACTTGGAGGGGGTGAATTCAACACCCGGTGGCCTGCACCATAGGCCTCAGCGTAACGGGGGTTCAATATACTGAGAGGTAACAACAGAACTCAAAAACAAGCGTATCATGTCGCTGCAGTTGCTCAAAATTGCTTTGTCCGAGCAACAGCCACATGTACGTTAAATGCTTACGTGTCGAGTTAAATAGTTTGCATATATGGAATTGGTTGTACGAAATAAGCATGGGTTGAACTCAGCTAATGGGCACTGCAAAATTTAGTTTTCCGCTGCCCTTATGCAGTTTGGTTAGAAACACGGAACCTGGTTATTGGTATAATGCTAGCATCAAATGGACGTAACAGTACAGCGAGAGTAAGTAGCTGGGAGCGGCTAAACGACATCATGATGAAGTTTTCGGGCACATCGCCGAAGATACACCACACAAATACTGAAAATCCTTATAACACGATTGCTTTGCTGGAAGCTTTTCAATGTCAAGTATGATTGCCAAAGAGCTCTCATTCATATTTCACTCATATCTCTTGAATCGATGATCAATGTGCACCGTTGCCCAAATCGAAATCTCTGATATCTTCTGCGCACCCGATGGTGCAATCTATCTTCGCTAAGAAAAAGCGCTCACACGGCCGAGAAGACTTTGAATGCGATTTGGCAAGATGTAAGTCAGTTTCTAGCTTATGACGATGAGAAGATTGGTGATGACTGGATCAATGCTCTGATATGATTCTGAACGGCTGGTTCCTCAATTACGGTTTATCAACATCGACGTGGTCTAACAGGATCTAAATGTGTGATTGTTCGTTCAAGCAGTTTTGACTAGCATTGAGCACCTGAACTGAGATGTGTTACGTACGCGGTTAGGAAAACAGATGCGATCGAACGTATGGGAGCCGGATGACAGGCTGAGGCAGCGACTGCGGAGAGGGTAGACGGAGTGACCAGGTTAGTTTGTATCCAAATTTCGGTTGACGTGTTCATTATGGAGAGGATTCCGAAGCTGGGGACTGACATGCTCTTGTTGTTGTGAGATCGCCTGCCTGCCCTGACAACACATACACATCAAAAATGATCACGTCCATACCATGGAAGGCATCCCACTACGGGATCACTGATTATTCGAGAGTTATCCTAAGAGAGGTTGAGCAATGTACTACGGAAGACAAACCATGTTACATACAGATTCCCTAGTACGTATAACTACGTTACGTAGAGTGAATGGAGAATTCGAAAGATTTTCACCTCCACATGCAAACTAACTATGAATCACAGGGCAATAAACAAATGGAATCGAAGATGGAATTAAAAATTCGGATTAAACTGGAAATCAAGTGCGAATTCCACTTGAGTTTAATGCAAACTTTTTTTCAGTTATTCAGTGGACTTGTGTTTAGCAAATTCAAAGTGTATGTCCTGATGACATTTGCAGCATCGCCACCGCATGTCTAACGTGGGACTAACAATTCAACGATTTCTGTTGTCCATCGCGGGAGAATTAGAACGCTCATTCTACTTTACCCCTTTCCAGGGAACGTTGTCTGCCATCATGCGTTATGTTATCAACAAACAACTTCTGTTCTGATACTCCAAAGCATGGCATGGCAAAACGAGTAACCTCCACTCAATACTGTTACCAAGCAACCCTCTCTCTCTGTTCCGACAGTTGTGGTTAGTCTGAAGTAACTCAGAACACTTTAGGTGTCATGCTCATATGACTATTATCCGTCATTGATGTTGCTGCTCATTCCAATTCATTTACATAATTGTTGGAAGATCCGTTCGTGTCCTGTANCATTTGCATTGTGTGATGTTGCATATTCGGTAGCCCCTATTTGAGACACTTTTATACCACGCACGCAACAGAAAAAAGTGTGTTTTGCATAACTGCTTGTCTGCAGGAATCACCATGGAGTGATAGTTGAGGCCGTCGTTTTTCACACGCTGAACGTTGAATATAGACACCTGTGGAACTCTATCGAATAATCCAGTAGAACAAGCACGTTTATTGCTTGAATACCACAATCTTCCGGAGGTTTTCCACTGATCATTTGAGACTTATCTACAGGGTTAATTATGTCCGGAACTCCCTATATCAATTTGATTTCTTTACCAAACATTTGAAAACCAGCGTGGGTGTAGTGATATTTCCTACACAGTAGTGAGATGAGGGCAACCAATTTTCGACTGATTGCGGAGTAGGGGATGCAACGAGCTTCAATTCGACACAATATGTTTTCTTTGTCGATGCGGTTATTGTGTTTGCTCTGAGACGGTGTGTTGCACCATTGTTCGCGTCGCGTATTATGTTGGTGTTTTCATGGTACTCAACGAACGTTGTGCATATTATATCTTTGAAGTTACAATGATGAACCCATCAGCCTTGCTTGCGTCATTACTTACCATGTGTTTGTTACAACACTAATCACGTTGTGAACCCGTCGATGTTGAACGGGCGCATGATAATGAGTTGACGTACGTTTGTCAATCAGATAATCGTGTATCATTGTGCATAGGTTTGAGACCATTCATTAGTAGATAGAACACACTGCACCACAACTTCAACAAATTCACCTCCTGTGCATTGTTTTTCGGAAATATTTCACTGAGAGAACAAATGGACAAGAAAGTAAGGAAGATCTTGCCAAAGATCGTGTAGACATGTACGGAGGCAGAGGTTGCTCAGGAGGTACAACGTCACTTTACAATTCGGTTGTGAGCGGAAACTTCACAAATACTAAATAGTTCAGGAACATTATCCTCAGATGACTGATTAAGGTAGCAATCCGATGTTTGCAGGTATATGGAGCAAGCGGCATGTGACTGAAATATACTCGGCCTCACTAGCACAAAACTATCTCTATGTGAAACTTTACACGCAGAGCTTCACAATATGTTGTGTGTTTTGCTGAACCGGGCTGATTTCACCTCAACGATAAATCAAGCCATCAACCCCTCTGATTACTCTGCTTCCACTTTAAAAGCAAATGTTATGATACATTGAGAAAACTCATGTACAAATACACTGACTTTGGTGAAGTGTTCAGCACCGGGACTAAAAGAGTGGGACGGGATCACAGTTAAAAAACTCCTCCTTCGTAGACGTGTGTGAGACAGTTCCAACAAAATTGACGAGGTCCGGTGAACATTGCTTCGATGTACCCCACTCAACATGTTGGTGACTCCCCATCAGTTCAACACAATATTACAAAACCTTAAACAATGATGTCTTTCATGATAGACGACCATGTCAGCGATAAATAAGTGATGCATTGTGCACATAGATTTGTTTTTCTCTGGTAGCTGACAAAGACTTACTTCATGCATAGCCCAACTGTTCCTCTAGTATACATCCGTGACGATCATAAACTCCCATCTCCAATCGCTCATTAGCACGACGGCCGAAAGAGCAACCATCCGGATATATGAGATGCTGAACAGTAGTTATCGCTGGCAAACAATCTACTATTGCGAACATNGTGGTGCATATCTTGGACACAGCCAAAACTAGGAATACGGCCATGATTTCGTAAGCGGGTAACCGTTTCCGAGGCTGCGTCATCCACCTCGCCTCAATAACGACCAAATTTTCATCGCATGCGAACACTCAACCACTGTCGTTTGTGAGTGAATATAACGTGGACGGATCGCTCTGAAGAATGACACAGTAACAGACTGTTCACTTCAATCAATGCGTTCTGAACCTGGACTTCTATCCTAGTTGAAATCACACACATCATTCGTTCGTCCAGCCTGATTTTGATCGTCGAAGCGCAGTAGCAGATTGTGTTCTCTCATATAGCTCGAAAATCTGCCACAATTGATGACAACTGTCGCATTCCCATAGATATACCAATCGGCCCCAATCGAAATGCAGGGGCACGAGATTCGAGTTTCAATCTCATCAGTGTTGATCAGTATAACATATAATTTCAACTGCCGAAACTGGAACGGCGTTCAACCTTTTTGAAGCAGGCAGCCGTGTTCACCACTGCGCCATTGACCTCGTATCAGACACGACCGAATTATCATCGCATGTGAACGCTCAACCAATTTCGTTTGTGAGTCATGAGCAGCTTGCTCGATAGCTTCAGGAAGAGACACAGTTATTGATCTGCTAATCGCAATCGACGACTTCTCAACTGTGACTTATCTCCAAGTGGAAATCACAGAAGTCACCGACTCGTTGAACGTTATTTTGATCACCGATGCGCAGTAGCAGGTTATGTTCCTTTGAATAGCTTCAACAACACATTTAACTAATCACACCTGTTGCAATTTCATGGACATCCCGATCAGTCCCTATCGAAATGCCAGAGCGATAAACCCGCGTTTCAGTCAATTCGGAGGTCATCCGTGGAAAACGTCCTGGTCAATGCCGAGACAATAACTCAAGCCACGCTTTTATCATTCAGCAAACGCGTTCCTCACTGCGACTTTGACCTCACATCAGGCGCGACCGAATTATCGTCGCATTTGAGCGCTCAACCACTTTTGCTTGTGAGTTATAAGCAGCTTGCCCGATCGCCTTGAGAAAAGACAGTTACTGACTGTTAACTGCTCTCGATGACCCCCAAACTAGGACTTCGCTTCGAGTCGAATTCGCAATAGTTGCCAAACCGTTAAACGTTGTTCTGACCACTGATGAGCAGTAGGGAATCACCTTCATTTGTATAGCTTGAAAATCATCGACATTTGATAGGAGCTGTTGAATTTCCATGGTTATTCTAATAGGATTCTATGGAAACGCAGAAGCACTGGACTCGAGTTCCGGTCTAATCACATCTCGTCACTAGTGCATTTTGTTGCCACTGCATGGACCAGAACTGCGGCCATGCATTCTTCAGCGGGCAACCGTGTTGACCAATGCGTCATGGACCTCACATCAGGCACAACCGAATTATCATCGCATGTCAACGCTTAACCAATTCCGCTTGTGAGTTAGTATCAGGTTGCCCAAACGTTTCAAAAGGACACACGGTTACTGACTGATGAATCTAATTGACGATCCTCCAAATAGGAGTTAACTCCGAGTGTAAATCACAGAATCCATTGATTGGTTAAGCGTTATAATGCTAACTGATGCGCAATGCCGGACTAAAATTTATTCGTACAACATGAACTTCAAATAGTAATAATCACAGCTGTTGCATTCCTGAGGTTTTTCCAATTGGTTACTTTTGAAGGGCAGGAGCGGGGATTGGAGATGTGATCTTGATATTGCAATATATCATTGCAGAGCAAGTTCAGTGAGATCGGTTTGTTTGGATAGTCTGTAGGAAAGCAATAGCTGCGATCAATTATGGGTGATGTTTAACTTGAAATTGGCCGAATCCTCGAATACTCACCACCAATCTAAAACATCGCTAAGCAGGCTTGATGAGATCGGATATTTCGACCTGCAGCGAATCTCATATTCATGGGGTTACCGATTGAAGTTAACCGACAGTAACTGTGTCTACTGTCGGATCGCTGACACAACATGAGCATTACGCACAAACGGAAGTGGTTGAGCGTTCACATATGANTCCACCACTGCGCCATTGACCTCAGATTGGGCACGACCGAATTAGCATAGGTGAACGCTCAATCGCTTTCGCTTGCGAGTAACAATCGGGTTGGCTAATCGACCCGATAGGAGACACAAAAGCTGTCCGTTAACTTCAGTCAATAACTCCGTGATTGGAAATTTGTAGACCGGTTGAAATTCCCAATCTTTTCGAACCTGCCGCGCTATATGTCAGATTACTGATGTATATTCGAGGATTTGGTTAAGTTCAAATCAAACACGAATCACAATTGATCGTAGCTGTCCGCCCAGAGAAACTTCCTAGGCAAGCCTCATTCCCAACAGCAGATGCACTAGATTCGATTTTTACTCTCATTAGACCGCGTCAGTTGGGCATATCCTCGTCACTGTCGGGATTTAAACAACGCAAATGCTCTTGTGAGCAAGCAACCATGTTCAACACTGCGCCATAAAACACACGTTGAATACGACCAAGATTATCATATGTGAACGCACGACAACTTTTGCGTATGCATGATGATCAGGTTGCCTGAGCTTCTCGATGTGAGACACGTATGTCATATGTTCATGCAAATGGAAGACTTGCGAAAAGAACTTTCTAGACAGGTCGGAATCACCGATTTTGCCAAACATGCTTGGTCTAATTCGGGATCACTGAAGAAGAGTCGAGGATTTGGTCAAGGTCAAGTTGAACATCACCCACAATTATTCGCTGCTGTCGCATACAGATTGACATTCGAGTCGGCTTCTTCAGAAAGGCAGACGCACTAGACTCGAGTTTCGCTCCCATTGGAGCTTGTCAGTATTGTCTATCCTTCTTAATATCGGGACTTGAATTCCTGACATGCTTCTATCAAGCAAACAAATTTACCACTGCACATTTCATCCCATATCATGCTCTTCACAAATATCGTATGCAAACGCTTAAACACTTTAGCATGTGAATAGTGATTGGGTTTCTCGATCGTCTCCAAACGAGGCGCAGATGCGGTCTCACATCTCGCATTTGAAACCCCAAGCATTCGACTTTAGAGGTAATTCAGAAACTCCGATTATATTGAAACTGCCAGTCGATATTCCAGATCACTGATGAGTATTCGGAGACTGGGTTACATTCATGTTGAACTGATACCAACAATCGATCGTACCTCTAGCTAACCCACAGATATTATATTCGAGACATTTCAAACAGCAAATGCACTGGACTCGAGTTTTTCTCTCGCTACAGCTCGTCAGTAACGCGTATTCTCGCCATTATCGAGATTATAATTCCGAATATGCTTCCATCAGAAAAATCTGTTCATCACTGCGCCACTGACTTCACATCAGGCACGTCCGAATTATCATAATTGAACGCTCAAGCACTTCCACAGGTTTTTTGTGATCAGGCGGGTCTCTCGTATCGACGAGAAACACAGTTACTCGCTGCTCAGGTTGAGTGACTGTTCTGTGATCAGCACTTTCCAGACAGCTTGATATCTTTGACTACATTGGACGAGCTAGGCGATATCCCGAATCACTGATGAGTTGTCACGGTTTTGATTAGTTTCAAGTCGAACACATCATCCACGATCGATCGCAAATTTCACAATCCCATGTATATTCCTGTCTAGCCCTTCAGAACAGCAAATGCACTAGACTTGAATTTGCTCTCATCGGAGCTCGTCAGTAATGCATATCCTTGTCATATTGGGACAAGAATTCCGGACAAGCTTCCATCGGACAATCTTGTTTCACACTGCGCCATTGACCGCACATCAGGCACGACCGAATTATCTACGCATATGGACGCTCAACCACTGACGCTTTTGAGCAATGATCTAGTTGCCCCATCGCCCCGATAGAATACATGTTATCAGCTGCCAATTCTCAACAATAAACCTGTCATTGGAACCCCGTACAGAGTTCGACATTCTCTATCTCAAAATATCCACCAGGCGATTTGGCAAATCACCGATTTGGTTAAATCGAAGTCGAACATCACTCACGATCGACCGCAGCTCCCGCCTACCCAGGGACATCCAAGTCGGCTCTATGAGAAAAGCGAAAGCATCAATTTCGAACTTTGCTCTCGTTGAAACTCTTCAGTGATGCCTATCTTCATAAATATGAGGACCAGAATTCCGGACACGCTTTCACCAAGTGCGTGCGCTTACCATTCCAACAATGACATAATCTTATGCTTGTGCGAATTATCATATGTGAATCGTCAAACACCTGGCCTTGTAATTACAACACCCTTGGAAGAGGTCACCTGAGTTAGATGGAACGTGGAGTATAACAACTTGCTCATAACTTTTTGTTATTCTCAATCCATCCATCAATACATTCTTCGCATCTGGAAGAGCAAAAANCTCAAAAACAAAAGTAACCATATTCTACGATTCAAATTGCTTACGGATATTCTCACTGAACTCAACGTACATGCACACTGACTTAGAAACACAAAGTGTTGTATGCGAATTACTCTACGTATTGTTTGACTGCGTAAGGTGTACGATTAATGTTTATTTTAACTAACCCATCTGGTGGTTGGAATCCACATCGCCAGATTGAGTAGACCTCGAGTATACACGTGCGGAGTAGTCAAGGGTTCCGTTTCATGTCTGGAAACGAATGAAGCGTTCGTTAGACAGAACATGATTGGTCTAATGAACGCTTTTTTGGTTAACTAATTCATATAATATATACTGCAATCTCTGTCCAGAATCAACATTTCAGTAAATCCCTAGTTATGTATGATTGTGTCAATCTAGGGCTACAGTTGACAATCGGTGTGAATTATGAAGCGCATTCGTCTACAATACTGTGATCCGCTCATTATGATCGAATAAGTTGTCATGTAACACGGCTGAATCCGGTGGGTTATGAGATGTAGCCTCCACGAGTAAAATAACGATGCAATGTAAAGCCTTCAGATGAACTTTTGATTCTTGCTCACTTGACTGTTCTATTTTCTTGCAGTTGGGGGTGATTTGTTGCAGATTATCCTGGTAGCATGATGTCTTGTCTTCTCCTCTCTGAATAAGTTCACCTTCGGTCAACTCGGCAGTGCAAAATATGGGGAGGTACAGTTTCATCGTTTAGTAATTCATTGATGTAACCCTAATCCAGATTGGCGCCTATATCACAAATCCTCTCGGGTGCAAGGTTCATCGCGCTAATGAATTTTTGTACGTAGTTTGACCTGATTGTTTCGCGAATGACAACCGCATTCATATTGCAGAGGTGATTGGAAGAGACTTATACTTCAGAAAGCATCCACTGGTGCACCAACAGGCGAATATTATTTCATTGCATTTCTCTCTGCGGTTTGATTTTGTTTCCATACGACTGAACTGTTAGCAGCGAAATTTGTCATTTCGCAAATCGTGCAACTCAACGTTTCTGACTTCATCCAAATGTGTTAGTGTCATGCTTCAAGGAAGGCACTCACCTCATTGACAAGTCATCACCGTGAACNGAGATGCTGAACAGTAGTTATCGCTGGCAAACAATCTACTATTGCGAACATGACTGAACAACCAAGAAAATACCCAGTTGTGAAAAAACCGAACGCTCATTGCACGCTGGATGAGAACATAGTACCCAGTTGTGACAAGTGCTCCACCAGCGTAGTTGTGAAGCTTGTTTTCATCTTTATAGCAGGTAAGTCACCCTGTTCAAAACTGGCGATTTATCGGCTGCGACGTCAATTTTGAACTACCCAGGTGTGTCTTTTTTAATGAGCTTATATACTATTTATATCGGGATTGATAACCCGATTATGAGTGACACCCGGTCGAGCAAGAATGAATGGCACAACACGTTTGAATTAACGATAATACCAGTTGGACATTACCGTAAAAATCTCCGAATTATCCGTGCTACACAGGGGAGTGCGGATCGATATACAGAAGAATTCAGCGAAACATTATTAGTTTACCATGGAAATGACTTCTCAGATTTATTTCAAAGAAACGGTACGTGACGCTGAAGAGGAGGATGCATCACTTTTCAGATAAATGTCTGTTAAAAATGGAACTTGAAAATTTGACTTCAACTTTACAAATCCAACAATATTCGACAACTTTTGCACGAGCTGAGAGTGTGTTTTCGACGGTTTATTGCTCAGCTCACCAGCTACCGTTGAAATGGTGTTCTCTGAAGTGATTAGTTTAAACTGTTAACCGGAGTCCTCGTTGGTGTCACATTCCCTTATGTATGGAGATGTAATAATATATTGATTTGCTGTGTTCCTATCACCAAAATAGACTTGAGCTAACATGCAATGTGTCAACCGGTTTTCCATTTTCATCTTCTTAAAACCCAGATACTAGTGAACGAGGGAATATCGATGCGATGGATTGGTTATACTAACTTCGAATATATTTCGAAGTTCCCCAATGAGCCCACATTGTGGCCGGGATTATCAGTGGGGGGAACTGGTCGAAACATCAAGGAAAGCACAACACACGAAGTTCGGGTGGTGTCGGTTGTCATATGATATTGGCCTTTAGAAAACTATCAACTTTTCACTGGAGCTGTTGGTATACGTTTTGTGATGTGGTCATTGTGTTCGATTCTTTGGGGTGTGTTACTTCCAGTAATTTAACTCGTTCGTTCGCAATTCCGGAACATTGGGCGCGAACACATTTCTGTTTAGTCTTGCTTGTCGGATGTAGTCCCCCGCAATTTAATTTGATGTAAATTGGGTGAGATGAACGGAGGCTGGAGTGACATGTCACACAAGTGTTAACATAAAGTGAGAAGAATTGTCTCATTGTTGGAACACGAACCAAATCAAACCCTCGCGTATATTGTTCAGCTTATTGCTTGTATTGAATGCACATTGGCTCACGTATTGGAAGAATAGAACTTCACACACGTGAGTGATCACAACACAGTGTTAATCCAATTGTGACGCTTGGTTGAATGTCAACTATCTCGCTGTTTGTTTTTAAACACATTGGTATGCTAGAATTATTTGATTTTCTTCAGAATTACCGATTTGCAAGACCATGCCAGACGTCATATCGAATGGAGTGTGCATAGAGCTATTTAACTTCCAATAATACCTTCACTGTCACGGCTGTGACTTACATGTGATAGCAACGCCACACAAGCCGCATATTGCTCGGTAGTTCAGCTGGCTGCGGAAGTTGTGGAGAGATTGACCTACTCATCTACTGTAATCCTGGGACACGTCATACGAAACAAGATAAAATAAGCCCGAAATTTGTTTGTTAACTCTCAGACGACCGATCGCTCTCATGCACCTCGTAAGAATTATCAACTGGCAAAATTGTCATTTCCGTGGAAAAGTTAATTTCAACGAATAACCCGTTAACTGATTTATGCATTGACGTGAATCACAATGTGGGAAAACTCTCCTAATTGCTGGTGAGTCGTGACGGCTTCAGACCACATTCAACATTGGCGTAGGTTTACTGCTCAAAAATCATCGACCTTCTCATACCGATGCAACAAAAGTATATTCATGCATGGTGTTGAGCCTCCATCCCGAAACATTCGACGTCAAATCGTCTGCTATGAACTATGGTTTGTTCAATAACATGATCGGAACACCATTGATTCAGAGACTTGAGAGTATGCATGACCTTGAAGAAACCTTGGANAGGTGTCATGCTCATATGACTATTATCCGTCATTGATGTTGCTGCTCATTCCAATTCATTTACATAATTGTTGGAAGATCCGTTCGTGTCCTGTATTGTTGCCTCAATAAAGGGATATACAAGGGAGGCGGAAATGCGTGATATCCCATTTTTACGTCGTTGTTGTGGCTGACCTATGCAGTTGCACTGCGACGTGTACCAGGATGTCATGAGACGAAAGCAAGCAACAAGTTGTTCACACCGCGTATTTGGAATTGGAGACCGCACTGTTCAGAACGAATGACCATGGTTTGCAGAGTTGATCTTTTCCGATGAATTTAATCGCGCTGGACTCTAACTCAGCTCCTACACCCGTATCCAATGTTTACAAAAGAAGGGCGTAATATAGCACAATGTGAAACTCACGTAGATTTGGTCCACTGCGACTGACTTTGTTGCAGACGTTCCGATGGCTGACATAATTCCACTGTCTGAATCAAACGCTGTGTAGTCGTTACCAACGCCAGAGCGGAAGCACGTGTGCACCTTACCGATCTGACTGTAGTGGGAAACGGTTGAACGTCCTCCGATGGGGAATATGTAGCCTGTCGCGTGACCAAAATGTGCCCGTTTCATGGACGTTATCAACTTTCATGCGGGATGTTCAATTCTGCGCATTTGGTCAGTAGGTAACAATGTCTTGGAGTTGATGGTGATAAAATTCTATGGGTCATGATAGACTTTGCTGAAAAGATCAACTATCAGCTTGCAATGTACGTGCAATAAACTTAAGCGCTCTGGCCGCGTCAACGTGAACCGAAAACTGCGTTATTATTGCGAACGAAACAGTCGTATATTGGAATTTGTTTCTGAAGAGAAATTCGAATCGAACTCAACCCGATCTCCACAGAGGTAACATTGTGCAACATCTGAAAATGTGATCGGACACAACAGTCCTAATGATGCAACCAGCAAACAATCTGTACAACCACAGTTTTTGCTAGGCAACATTCTAGACTACTGGAGAGCAACCCGCGACAACCATGTGATTAGACTTTTCCAGACAAGTGAACATCTCCGGACTCATTCGACATGCTAGAGAATATTCCATGTCACGGATTAGCAGTCAGGGATTTGATTTGTTTCAAGTTTACTGTCACCCGAGATTGATCGCAGCGGTCGCATACCCATTGACATTGCATTCGGCCCCATCCGGGAAGAAGGAACAATACACTCGACTTCCCTCGCATTGATTAGCTTCAGTGAGGCATTATGCTGCAATTTTCGGGACTTGGATTCCGGACATGCTCCAATCGATAAAACCTGTCAACCACTGCGCAAATGACCTCAAACCATGTGCGACGAAAATATTGTATGTGAACGCTCAACCACTTTCGCATGTTTGTTGTGATCAGGTTGAACAATTGTTCCGATAAAAAATCCACGTACCATGAGTTAACTCCATATGTTAACCTCGCTTTCAGGTCTTCATAAAAACACCGATTTCATCAAAACCGCTGAGAATAATTCTAGATTACTATCAAGTAGTAGGTGATTTGGTAAACTTCAACTTGAACATCACCCACAATGGATCACAGCATTTTCATTCCCTCGGACACTTCTGCCGGCTCTTCGCGAACAGTAGACGTAATACGTTTGATTTTTTTCGCACTATAGCTTCTTAGCAATGCTTTTATTCTGCAATTATCGGAACTTGCAGTTTGAACATGCTTCCAGCAGAAAAACCTGCTAACCACTGCGCCATTGACCCCACACCATGCACGTTTGAATTATCATATATGAAAGCTGAATCAACTTCGCTTGAGAGTAATGCTCCGGTTGTACGGCGGTCCCAATGAAAAACACGGATAGCACAGTTTGAACAAAATTGACATCCCCACGNAACAGTCACTAGTCATTTCACGCGCTTCACAATTCGAATCGCACATTCACATTCTACAACGTTCCATATGGGTTAATAACCAGATGGGGGAATAGAAAATCACACCACATACATGCAAAATATAAATCTCAGTGCGAATCGTTCCCAATGTGCCGATTGAAGAAAATGAAGTGATGAGGAACAATAGCATAAATGCGCCTAGCTGCCACTAGCTTGCCGGAATTGTGAATCAGTTTTGAGCCCGGGACCAACAGCGGGACAATATGGTTGCTGAACCCCACGTTGGAGAGCACACCTGTAACCAGCTGTAGTGCCGTTTGACCGAATACAACCGCCAGTGATCTTAGTTCCGATCAACAGTGATATTGTTTAAAATAACTCCGAGGGTAATCGTGTACATTACGATAACCTATGATAGTGCACACAGTCAACTGTTGATTGTAACTGACTCGGCGACTGATACCGTTGACGTCAAAACGGAGAATTATTAGTTGAAATTGGGTTCTCCTACAATATCCGGACAGGGTAGTTGAAGGTTGTGAAGACACGGAGTGGATGTGCTCATCACACACAGAGCCACCATTTGTAGAAACCGATACGATAAACGATGGAGCAACTATGCAATTCAATCCCAATTGTGCATGCAGACTGCAGTTAAACCCAACGTAAGTAACGATCGGTAGCCCGTTGCTTACAAACACGCGAGGTTGTATTGCAGAAGCTTGTCCGTTATAATTCACAGCAAAATGCATTCAAAGTAGGTGACCCGTCAGAAAAAAGCGTAGATGCTCAACATACAATATGATTTCGTGAACAATTGTGACATTATATCAGTATTTCAAAGAGAAATGACAGGGCAAATTTTGAGGGTGGTAGCGTGTCACTCAGTCACCGAAGCGAACAATACTGGTTTTACGTAACTGCGTTGCACTCAAAACGCAATCAGTCACAGTTCATATACACGCTCAGTAATTAGAAAGCACGAGAAAGACACTCGATCTGGCGATCAAGTCAATTATCTTGGAATGTTCGTCTGAATTCCGTTATGCCTCGTGGATAGCACGTCAGAGTGATACCAGTGTGCGGGAGTGTGCGCGCATGGGCGCCTTCCCGCATCAGTTATTTTCACAAATGTGTTGTTGTACTGCTTCTATCCACTGATTTCCTTGTTGACGACGGAAATACGTCTGAGCAGTAGCATATCTGTAGGAACATTGATTGTTTTTGATTTCTCTACGGTAAACTGGTCACTACGTTGTAGCGATCAACTGATCTCACACGCTTACAGGATGAACGCAGTCCGCAAGAAGCAAAACATTGCGAGCAGTAATATTTCCACCCGTGTTGTGCGTTCAACTCAAATCCACAAGGCCCGTGGATTGTTTCCACCGTTCATACAAAATAATTTCGAAGTAATTCGGCTGAAAGTTTAAAACGTGCGTCTGAGCTGTGACCACGGTATAGGACAACATTGTGTTTCGGAGCTTGTTATCGAACGATCAACGCACCTATCGCCTTATCGAAAATGATCCGCATACTTTATCCCGTCCCACTGTCCCAGTAACTCACCTTGTCGGAGTGAAACGAAGGAAACTGAGATAAACACACTCAATTAACATTGATGGATAATGTGACGGAATTAATGTGAATGCGGGCACCTGCAGCATTACGATGATGCTACCAAAATCACAGACGGTTTTGTGCCAACCAATATTTTTTCTAATCTGCCGAACAGTAGCTGTGTACTGGCAATAAACTGAGAGAGAGGGAATGTTTCAACAGCTTCTAAACAGTCGAAGTTTCCAGAAGTCTCATGAAAACGACTTCGAACACGACACGCCTTAATCAAGTTTATGATCCCATGTCTTTTGTTGGAAGATTTTTATCGAACTGTAACCGACACCGAGAGGCAAATGGCGCCGAAACAAAAATCAATCACGACGCAAGTAACAATTCAATCAGTAAACATTTTGAACGAGAAAATACATAGGACTGCATCTACCATCCGGGGTTGATGGGATTGTGGAACACACGCGCAGGTGCAATATCATGCACTTCGTGTCTGCTACAGAAGGATGTGATGTTGTTCAACCAGAGCATGACAGACCGCTGGAGACACCTAGCATCACCCCTGGATACCTGATTTGACGATCAGTGGTATGAATAACCCGTCCCGGCCAGAATGGTCAGATTCATGCAGTATGTATCAACTACCGGGACTGACATCCTTGACGGGATAAATGACGAAACAAATACACGTCTTTTCATCCGCTGCTAGATGTCTGTTGAGATGAGATAGCAGTCTGATAGATCAGTGGACGTCATATCTGAATGGGGAGAACTGCGTACGACTGAAATTACCGAAACGGTTTTTTTCCCGATTGCGCTGAGTGACTTTCATACAGATGCTAAATCCAACATAATAGTTAACATATTACTAACACTCCCCTATGAAGTGATCGCCTAATAGCACAATCCAACATTTTAGCTCAGCCTTTCAAGCTTGATGAATAAACTCGAGTCGATTAATCGCTTGTGATTATTGACTGCAATAAAACTACCATGTTTCATTGCGTTAATATAAATGCGGCTCTACTCTCCAACAAACTGGACGAGTTTGCAGACCACTGTTCATTGCGAAATCCATTGATTGTAGACAATACATTAACTGGATGCAATGATGACATGCAACACGGCAATTCGGTCGTCATCAAATAAGGGTAATATTTCGTCCGATTGATTTGCCACTGTTTGTTATATACAAGAGCCCGAATGGATCACGTATAGTACATCTGCACGACTCCCGTCTGATGGTTGAAAGTAAAGCTGTTAACGGGTTGTCAAGAGAATGTCAGTCAACTGTATATATTGGTATCCAAAGTATTATCCAAATTTCCGATTTGGCGGTATATAGTGAAATGATCGAGGCGATGATTGAGGGAATTATATTTTCGCATGGAAATATGTCGGTATTCATTTTCTTCAGGTACAATTTGAACCAGTAGAGATCCTGACAAATGCTTGGGAGGGTGTGGAAGTTCCGATGGCCAATAATCGTTTACTGTGGACTAGGCGACGTCGAAACTAAACGGTTGCATTGAATGCCATGGAAACGGCTGTCTTAATCAAGTTCCGCATGTAATAAGTTAGGACTATAAGTTTGAAACTGGGAATTTCTCTATATCCGTGTTACATCGACAAAGCGATAGTGATACGAGTTTACATGCAAGTGGAATCTAAGAATGTTAGCATTTGGAGTCGCAGGGATTGCACCCTTAGCGGACAAGACTCCACGTCTGGAGGAATATTCTATCACCGGGCGTTCGCGGTATTCTGCGTTGCTGGTTGAAACATCAATGTCATGAATTGTGTTCTTACACAAACCGTGGAGTACGAACATAGAGGAAGATGTGATTTTAACTATAAAAAAATCGTACATTATGATGTTCTGATATAACGCGCAGTATAAGCATATGCCTTTGCTGCACGTTCGACGAACTGTCATTTAAATTTTCCTTGATTGCTCCAAATACGATAAACATAATCAGGAGAGTTATCACGAATGTGGTTTTCGAAGACAAACGTTCTAAAAACCGGTTTGTTGAATTTGGTCCTAGAATAAAATGAATTCAAAACAAAAAATGAAACACTTCTACGAGAATGATAATTGCGAATCGCATACAAAAGCCGCGAACGATAATAGTGCTTTTAAGCAGTGGTTTGTTCCACAATTGCTTGACGTATGTTTACTATTTTACAAAACCAGTATATCGTTCATCTAGAAATAATTCCGATTGGGAACATGCCAGTTGTTGCAGTTTACCGGCTGGACGCAAATGTACTTTCGATTCTGTCAAAACCGATTGGAATAATTGACGCAATGCCGTATTCGTTTTCAGGAATGCTGGGATGATATGACATTTTTATACAATGTGATTCACCCACCACCTGATTCGATATCTTTTCCAAGCCTCAGCTCAGTGTATTTTGAATGTGTCCGCTCGTATTACGCATACTCCAAAGGCGTGATGAGTTCAGTATATGTCAAAAATGTATCGGATAGGTAAGCGACTTTGGAGAGTTCAAGTTAAATTATTCCCGGTT
>LOND01007331.1:13861-24493 GCA_014220965.1 Paragonimus kellicotti
CCCTGTAATAAAATTGACACCCACCAAGAATAATGTTTTTTTAATGAGCATTTTTGAGAGATAAGCGGGTTATATGCATTGGGTTCTTCCACTTGTGTATGAAACATCCCAGAACCATAGATATCGCGACATTTTGTGGCTGAAAAGAAAGTCGTTCCTTCTCTTGAAAGAAAAGATGGCCAAGATACCTGCTAGGTGGATTGTCTTCCTTTGTACGTAGCGAGGGACTATCGTGTTTTGAGGCCGGTCCAAAAATGTGTGAGCGGTCTGTCATTTCGTACATCAGGTTTACTTATCAGGGGGATAGAAAGTTTAAAAGTGTTCGCTCATTGGTTCCAATCGAATGTTTCCATGCAATATCCTAAATACCCTTCGTCTTGTTTTCTAAACTCAATCAGCTGTAGATCACTACCAGCCTACCCGTCGACATTTTACGAGTTATTTTACGAATTCTGTATCTGAACGAATCATTTCACAGATGAGTACAAGATGTTGCCAGCTTGACCCTTTGGTTGTTGAATGACCATGAAAGTCTTTCAAAACAACAATTCATAAGAGGAGGTATTTCGATTTAATGGAATTGGAGTCTCAATATCATTCGGGAATGTCTGACAAGAGACATGAAATGAGAGGTTTTGAGGCTCACCAAAGGTAACCAAGAAGGGGTTAGCCCTAATTCGAAAGTAGCGAGGTTGTCACTGAGAGATTGAAACGTGGAACATCTAAATTAATTCCGCATGGCTTGATTTAAAAAATATCATGTCAACCAAAAGTGAACCAGTTGTGGTGAAAGTTTGAAAACAAGGCAACATGGTGCTTTGTTTGTCATTTGTTAGTTGGAAATCAGCCGCTACAGATATACAAACACAACGACGGTAATCTTGGAGCTAAACAATTCAATATTTTACAGCCTTACAACAAAACGCTGAGACAGTGTTTAGCTGCCGCCAGCATCCACGAAATTTTGAGGTGAAGCGTCTCAAATCATAGTAGAGAACTTATGGTTACAATGACTATACATAAAAATGTGGTTCTGTAGATAAAATGCTGAACTTTATCGCTATTGAATTATGCACACCATTCTAATACATCTGTAAGGAATTATCAGGGAATATCATACGAGTTTCGCACGCTTCAAACTTTAAATCAATTTAAGATGTGCAGACCAACACAATTAATATTATTATAGGCAGGATACGAGAGATTATTGGGGTCAGTAAGAAAACAGTTGCTGGAAGCTTATCTCAAGTTCAAACGAAAAGTGAGCCGGCGTTTTTAAGGCAAAATCAAAGTTTGTAATAACCTGGCCTTATGCCTCGGTAATCAACAAATTATAACTTACATATAATTTTCAACACATTTGCTAGGACCAATCACCTATGAGAACACAGTTATAGTCACGTGAACCTTCTTGATGAAGGCTGGGAGCTTTGAGGAAGTAAGTTGGCTTGTGCTTGAAACACAGCACTATTTAGCAAAGGTATGACAAGCTCCACATGAATACTTGAACTGCGTAATTTTCACATTACCCAGATGGAACGAGGAACGGTTCTCAAGTGTTGCAGATAAACAACAAAATTCAACAGGCGGTACGAGTGCGCACTGCTGAGCACTCATAGTAGTTGAGTTTTACGTTACACGCGAAAAGATAACCTAACCAGACGATAAAATGAACATTAACTTATGAATGGATGATACAGTTAGTTTGTCTCTCTGGAACGTTCATTACCACGTTCAGTTGGATACGTGAAGGTTCTATCGGATTTTTTCCTTTCACTTTGGACGCAGAGATTTCTTCAATATATGAAAAGCTGAGACGTTATCTGTATATCAAAGGTTTTTCAAATGGAGTTCTCTTTTTTTTGTGACAGTTATCAACATGTCAAAACATAGGTTACAACAACGGAGTTATCAATTTGTGTGCTCCCTCCTCGACTAGATTTGCAGCGCATTTGTGGATACCTACCGACTGGTAATGTGAGGCAGCATCGTTTGGGAGTTATTGGTATGTCATGTTAATAGGGTATTTATACAGCCTAACAATGGTTGAGCTGCACAACAGATCTACACAATGTAGCAGCAGTACATCAGTAGTGTCCCTGGTGATTCTAAATCATTCACGTATTCCATGAAATTTGCGCATTCACGGAGACAATTTATCCCGGAAGCAATAGGCAGTAGTGAATAGCCGTCGGCGGAATTAGTTAGACTGAATAATTGAGAGAGACATCTTCATCGGCGCGTGAAAGATAATTATGTGGATGCTCATTTTTCACTTACGGTATTCCTTCGATTTTCAACGTTGTGCCATTTGGGCTTTCTCCTTTCAGATGAGATAAATGCCGAGCAGTAGTTCAATAGGTGTGATACTTATTATCAAAGGCTTACGCACCACTGTCTTAACAATCGACTGCAGGCGAAAGTCATTTAAAATAAGAAACTGGTATGGATGTGCGCGTTGCTTAAAATCATTAGGTGAATCCTGATTTGAAAAAATTATTGAGTATGATTTACAAAACCTCCACGATTCACGATATGTATATGTAAAATAAGAAGGGAATGAATATCCTTAGTCAAGAAGAGAAATAACAAACCCAATCGGCGGTTACTACTATAAAACGCCATAGAAAAACAGTGTGTTACAAGAACTAATTCGTAAAGTGCACGTGAATACAATCGAACAGTCATAAAAATGCGAAACAAACTTTGAAGATGCTCCGGTCTCAGACAATCAGTGATTTTTATTTACCATTTGAAGCAAAACGGTATCTATGTATTATATAGCTGTATAAAGCCCACCACTGAAGCAATCGCTTACAAAGGTCGGTTTAGCTTACCTCGTCAACTTGGTGCCTTACGTGATTCACTGTTTGTCAACTCAGTATGGAGATGCCGATCTCAGATTAAAATGAGCATTAACGCGGCAAAAAAATACGGGCAATCTTAGACAGAACATTAAGATTGCAGTGAACTCATGCATTGGAAAAAACATTAATATTGTCTGTATTTTATGTATTATGCACCGTGATCATATTGTGATAGGCCTCCGACGTACGATGCATATGTGTACTACTGTCCAAATCACAACTGTGTTAACCGACGGTCATTGTTTAGAACGAATTAAGTGAAAGTGTCCCTTTATGGTACAATCTGGTGATAAATGTTTGTTTTAAACCCAGTCTAAGACGACGAAGACTTTGAATTTATTGACGACACGAACTGGTTTAAACGCTGGCTTTAGCTGGATTTGGCTTTCAGATAAATCTTCTCAGTAGGTTTGCGCGTCTGTTCACTTGGTGCACAGCACTCTACAATTTACAACTATCATAAAAGTTTATATTGGAACTGTGAGAAAATTAGGCTTTCTGTTGTGCAAAATAGTCAAAACATCTTGTGCTACTTGTTTTTCCCATCGAGTCAGAAATCGTAGTTTTTTTGCTAATAAGTTCCAAATGATCGAATTTGGCAGTTGGGATGACAGCCATCTCTAGTTTGCCCACTTTCTGAAATGTCATTTCCAGTAATCCACAGGAAACGAGCTGATATGAAGCACAGACACCAGTGGTACCAGTTCGAACGCCAATAAAAAGACACCAGGTACCAGATTCCGGAACATGTTGGACACAGATGCATCGAGCAGTAAAAATCAGTCCAACGCTATACGAAGAGAGTCGCGAACTGACCGTTATCGCGCAAATAGGTCTCTGTCCGATTTAGCGGAACGCTCTCGTTCTCTATAAAGCCATAGCAACGCAGCACGATGAATGTGATGTATGTACTGCAAAGACATCCACTTCCTAAAACACTAGACGATTGCTCGGCTGAGATTCTAACGAGCTACAGAAAGCATTACAATCCCTTCAGAACGTTAGTCTAATCAAAAAAGGTTTTGGGTAGTTATAGCACGTAGTGCATATTCACGTGTTATATATCACTCATATTTGACTACAACTCCAACATTCACGTAGATTTAAGCAGATGCATCATGTTATAGCTCCGCTAGATTTCGTCCTCACCTTTTTTGATGGTGGTATTATGTACTCACCGAACGAGTATACCACACAGAAGTCGGCCACATCCGCCTGTATATGGTTATAACGTAATTTATTTGACTATCTTGCAAGTTATATTTGACACAGTACGCTCACACTACAATAATAGATTCGCAAATTTTGCGCCGACAAACATTCCTCGTCATACAAAACTCTTGCACTAGTTTGATCGTATCAAAGCGAAACAGCCGTTAAGTTGATCGACAAGAAAATGTTGGAACTTGCTGTGAGTGCATTCAGCATTCAAAGGGGTAAGTGGTGAGCAGTTCACCTTCAGTGTGTTTCAAAACACTTTTATTGTCATCCAACTAACGTTTGTAATTTAGGGCAGCTTTCGATAAGCTTTCAACGAGAGTTTCGTCTTTCGCCTACATTTTTCCTCACCGAGTAACTGGAATTTAACCATGCACGTTCAAAACCTTGCAAACAAAACTTGATACATGCCCCTTTATTGGCTCACTTACAAAACAATGGACTGGACGTCAACAAGACAGCCGGGTTTTCTTTGCGTACATCAATCAGGTTACCAACAACCTACGTTCGACATACTCCACCAGAAGCGTATATATGTGTACTATTCTATTGTAAGGTATCTGCATCAAATTTAGTGCGTATGAAATCAAATAATTTGAGCGCCGTGTCGAACATGTTATTGATAAATGGATTGAGAATAACAACGTTATGAGCAAGTTGTAATACTCTACGTTTCAACCACCTCGGGTGGCCTTCCTCAGGAGTGTTGTAATCGAAATCACATTAACAAAGGAACAGAGGTCACGTGGGATTTGCCGTGGTTAGGTCAATCTGCGCTGCATCTGAACTGATTGGTCGAATCCTTTGCCCATTAAGTGGGGTGAGACTGATGTAGATAAGATGCGTCTGTGTCTGGTGTTGTTTATCCATCCACGCCACACTGCAGACAGGGGTTTGCTATCATTGCGATTAACACAAGCGTGTTGTGTGTAAATGGTGAGAGCTTCAGCACAGCAGCGCTTCGCATGGGAAAACAGACCATTTTGAATCACTCGAGCTTGATCAGAAACTTTGGTTGTGATTCTCTGACAGTGCATGTAGTGCGATGGCCGAATCCTTCTCTAGCTTCTGAAGTTGATATGTCTTTAGGAGAAACCTCGTGTGCCTCTTGTGTTCAGCAACACGTACTTTCAGTTGTCTGCTTGTCTCCCCGATGTATCTGATGCATCTGATTTGGTAAAATGCAATCTGTCTGGCCACCCCTAGGAACAGGATCCTTAGAATGCATCACCAGTCGTTCTAATGTATTATTTAACCGAACTGTAGTCCGGATGGCGTACGTAGAAAGTAAAGAGTGAAGTTTTTCAGATGTTTTTTCAGGATACGGTATTTGCACAGTAGACTTGAAAGTTCTGGTCGTTCTGGTCTCCTCCTTAGTTACATGCGCTTAATTGTGTTCTCAATAAAACGTTTGGATATTGATTAGCGGCTAGCATTTCTTTGCCGCGAAAACTGTCTGTTGTTTTGCAAAGTGCATTGGTGCATACCTTGTTAGCTCCATTGACGAGTGATATGATGACTGTTTTTTTCATACCGATTGGATGCGACGAGTCGAAGTTGCGATACCAACCGGAATGAATCGGTTTGCAGTATACAGATACCTAGAATCTCTGCTTCACCAGGCAGTCTAGAAAATTAAGTGAGCGCTCATCGGTTTCAGTTTCCAATGTGAATACAATGCCGTTGCATTTTGAGTTAAGAAACTGTAGGAATTGGTCACGAGCGGTCCGTTTCATGATTACGAATGTGTCATCCATACCGCCACCAAATTCGTGGAGGGCTGATAAATTCACTCATCGCTCGTGTTTCTAGGTATCCGAGGAAAAGGTTGGCTACTGCAGGTGCAACAGGGGAACCCATAGCTACACCATCGGTTTGTTTGTATAACTTTTTGTTGAATGTGAACAAGGTTGAATGCAAACAGAGCTCATGACCAGGTACAATTTCGGAAGGTGATTACTTAGTACTTGCACCAAGAGAGTCATCAGTTCATAATAACTATATCAGCGGTAAATTTTACGGGTACAGTGGTGTGAAAGAGATCACGTCAAAACTAAGATAAGTTTCGTCACTACATAATGTCACATGGTCGAATGTGTCAACAAAATCAAAAGAAGCTTTAACGTTGCTTACCAACTTGTTCTGCAGCGGCTTCATTATGCGGCCGATGAATTTGGTCAGTTTGTAAGTTGGACTGGTGGTGTAGTCAACAGTACCTCTCACGAGTATTCCCGTTTCATGTAATTTTGAAGGCCATAGAAACGCGAAGTGTGGTTACCCTTAGAATTGAGAATGAACCAGGTATACTGTCCAGGCTTCACTTTAATGCACTGGAGGAATTGCTGGTCTGTGTTTTGACTTTATTAAGAAGTGCGTTGGTCTTCTGCTCATTGATCTCTTCGTATGGTCCAGTGGCTAAGTGCTCTAACACTTTCTTTTGGTAATCTTCTTGATTAAGAATCACTGTGATGTTGCCTTTATCGGCCTTAGTGACGTGAATCGAGCGATCCTTTTTGATGAAACCAAGAGCATTCTGTTCTGCAGCGGCTCAGTTTTAGACAGTTGCCTGTTATCGTTGTAAAACGCTCGTAATTCTAAAAATCGCGCTTAAGCTACAAACTCTGTGGCCGGTTTGCTCAGACCAGGTTCAATTTTGGGAATTCTATGCCATTGGCTCAAGTTGCTTCCGTTGGATATTGAAATTGTGTCCTTTTTTAGGCAGACTTATCTCGTTTATACTGGATTCCTACTCGATTCATTTATCTATAATATTCTACCTTAAGCTCGTGTTAAGCAAATCGTAAAAATTGTTGGCTTCAGTACACAGCGAACGAATTGTCATCCATGCACGAGTTATTTCTTCTAATGTTCAAGTTGGCATGCATATTCATGAGTAGGCCAGAGTTTAAAAAGCGTTAACAAGCGTGAACAATTAAGCTTACTAACTTGGCGCAGCGCGATCTATGCAAGGTCATGTTTGATGAAGAATAAAAACTCGGACACAGTATGAATATAGTTAACAAATCAAAAAATATGATGAACGTATGCAAAAACAGACAGCGAAGGTGCGCAAACCGGTCCGTTTTTAATGTATGCATATACACTCAACTCTAAAGTAAGCATCCAAACAGATAACATTCTGCTTCGTAAATAAGAGGAAAATGTACAAAATGATACAGAAGGTCATAAAAATGGAGTTATTTCAGTTTAGTTGATATTATTAGGTGCACAATACAATATCACAAAACAGATCAAATAAAATTGCCAGTTTTTTGTCAAATTCCCAAAATTATCATTGATACCGTGTATCTTTTCTGAATGATATGTATAATGTGTCACTCATACGCAAAATAAACTGAAGATTCTTGAAATTTTGTCATGTATACATAAACAGAAAACATTCTCGGCAAAATAAGCATTACTGGACTGAAAACTGGTTATTTTAAGCATGTGTTCGTCGAAATATCGTTTATTCAAATCATCATAATAACGTATTATAAACGCTGACAATACATTGGTATTTCATGACTTGATGCGTTTGAACCTGAAACAATAAGTTAAAACGTCCTTAAAATAGCATTCAGAAATACAATCGCAATACCTTGAAGAAAATGTAAGGCTTAGCATTAAATCTTGATCATTGATAGTTTACAATTAGGCTTTGAACGACCGAATATCCAGCAAAACTACAGTCACATCGACAGCACAGCTGCGTTATCGAGGGTTACTAGTAGGCCATTTGTAAATGCTTGGTTATCGCCAGGACTCAAAATAACACGGAGGCGGACCCGACTCGTCAGGACAAACAATGCAGTCACCAGTGAGAAAATGAAAACTGGCTCGCTTATGCTCGTGTAATCTACGTTTCGCGTGGCAGAATACACAAATAAATGGTCCCTGTTAATTAAGCAAAGCTAAATCAAAAATGTAACGTCAATTGCTCAGTCCACCATGGCAGAATTATGACAGTAGGATGAGATTATTCTGCCAACAACACAAATTAATTAGTAATGAGAATCGCCATGTGAATACAGTGAAATATGTAAAACACACATTGGATGGGGTGAAAACAATTTGTAGTGGTATGTGCCTATCGTGCTTGTTAGTGTGCGTATGCAAAGAACTCTGAAAAGCGAGGTACACTGACAATGTTTGACGTGAAGGGGTTAGGAATTTGGTGTACATGATAATCCGGGAAACGGAACATATTACGCATGAAAGCGGACCATTGCTCTGGGGCGAAATTAAACTCCCGTTCAAGAGAGGACCACTTCTACATCATTTCAACTGGTTTCAGGATGTCTTATCTTCCGCACGTCAAACTGTTCCCACATTAGTTGATCAGATTCTGAAATTTAATCCTCCAGGCATAAAATGCTCAACTTAATCAAATTAGTCCATTAAGGCAAGAACATGGCATGTGTTGCGTGATCAAAATCATCCGTTTCGCTCTCGTCAGTTATTTAGTGAAAAGAAAACTGAAAATCAACATCTTAGTGCATGTTGAGAACAATTGAACACCTTACGCTGCAACATGAATTAATTTTAACCATGGTTCTTGTCACAGTAAATTTCCTAGCAGTATCATCTTGAGAAGCTTACTGTCGTGAGTCACAAGATTCGAGTCAGTTGAATTACACATATGAACTTTAAAACCTTGACATCGATTGCATGTTTTACATGCGTTTGATACAATCTACACAGCCATTCTGCAATCAGTTATTTACTTTTGCAAATATGCGAGTTTGGATCTAGTGGACGGACCTCCGAACCGTATGAAGTGAATAATCCTATGCTACTCATCTCAATCAACATAAAATGCGTAACGTCAAACTCAACTTCTCGGTGGTCCACAGAACTTTGTTAACTCACAAAAGTTAAATGTAGAAAAAAACTGATTCATGTTGTCACTTAGCTCGAAATGAAAAATGCTAGCCCCTCCGTTCGGTTTCGTTAGTGCTGTAATATATTTTGTTGTACAACATCGGCGTAATGTTTGCTGAGCTAACAGGACTTGAATCTATGCAAGAATAGTGCTTTATGAACCGGTTTATCTTTAAAACAAGATTTCTTCAGGAATACAGCCCAAAATTACCAGCGGCGTCTCATATCAAACGTCATTTGGATCAGCTAAACGCATAAATCTACGAAAACCATTTGTTTCCAGAAACCTTTGTGAATTGTTTGAACATTTAAATTTCCTTTATCAGTAAAAAGGTGCGAATGAGAGGGAGAGTAATATGCTAATATGTATGACAGCAAGTAGCTCACGTTTTATGTTGATGTTAAAAGATTAAAAAGAGATAAAAACAACGTATTTAATTGTGATTGTTAGGTTCGTGTTTTCAAGCTAAAATTAGTAGAACAACTAATGAAAATACCAACGTGTTTGGTAATAACTGTTTGCCAAGATAAGGCTAATTTGGTATACCAGTACCAAAAAACATCTGTCAGAAATAAAGCACATATGAACATTCAAACGTTCACAAACATCGTCATTCTCTATCCTGTTGAAATCTTAGGAATACTCATTTTAAAAGAACGGATTCTACCAAAGCTGCATAAGTCTTATCTGGCTGAAAATTTTTTGTCAGGATCGTAACTGCATGGAGTTATAATTGTGTTTATGCTCTAAAATCTGTAAGCCTATTTGCTCGACAAAAATTAAACCAAGAAGTAGCACTAAAGTGAACATTAATGAAATGCCCCTACGATTGTTGAAAGATTTGAATCAGAAACTGCATTAACAAACCCAGTATGACAGCCCGACGAAACGGTATGGGAAACTCACTGAGCCCGTCATGACTCATTAATGCTAAGTGTAGGTCAAGACACATTTGAGTACAGAGCTGGATTACATAGCACAGATGTTATAGAAAGGAAAACGAAACTATTTGGTGAACAATCATTATTTACCAATTTGCCAGTGGTTGAGGAATATCTGTCATTTTAGTACTGTTCACCTCACAAAGGAAGAGTTTATCAAACGTAGGGTTGGCTCTCGTTAGTTAGACGCAGTACTTAAAACTCAGGGATTCGTATAAGCCACAATCAGATGAAGGAGCAACGTGCCCATGTGCAGTTACGAAACAATTGTGAGGTCTCAGAATTTTCACATTTGTATTCACTTACCCATCCGTCTGTCTTTGTCACATGAAACTCATTACATAATGCGGGAGATAAACTGACTTGGCGTGATACTACACGCGTGACATGTAATGTTGATTGCCGACGACGTCCCTGTTGCATTAGTGAACAATGCAACAAATTTAAGAGCAACTGTTTTTTAGAAGGTGTCGTTGGCTGGGGTCGAATAAAAGTTCCAGGTTTTTAGTAATGAGTTAAGGTTTCCTTAACTGTTTCGCTTTCTTTCGCTCTTGGGCTGAAACCGATCAGCTGCTTGTGGCTGGCTTGCAAACGAGCAAGCATCCACCACAACCGCAGAAGAGAATGAGAAAGTTTTTCGGTAACCGAAGCACTAATAAAGTCAACCATTTCAACCACTGGCAAATTGGTAAATAATGATTGTTCACCAAATAGTTTCGTT
>LOND01007332.1:0-13348 GCA_014220965.1 Paragonimus kellicotti
CAACGCGTAAAGATGATCCCATCAAACAAGCGTAACGAGCAGACCGGGATCGACGTGAGCAACCGAATGCATCATCACTCGACTGGATCGGACCAACGGGCGAGGCACGGCAGGCAAAATAAGACGGATGGCCTGATCGGGGGCGCCGTTATTCCAACACTCAAGGGAATATCTCGACACGGTCGCGGAATACGGTCAAAACCCACAGTGGATAGATTGCGGACAACACGAGCGACCGGACGAGCTATCGCTCAACAGGATCGGATTAACGGGCGAGGAGTGGCAGGCGAAAAACCCCCCGGTAGAAGGCGCCGATCACACACGTAAACCGGGCAGAAGTGCACACGACGCGTGAACGGAAACCTGGACGTGTTGTGGACTGGATTGATGACTCATAAACGCGAGCGCGTGCATAGCGTGGTAACTAGCGTGTTGGACAATAAAGATTGTGCTTTATTGGACGCCTTCTCGCTACAATATCTGTAATAAGCCATAGAGATTCATCGGTGATGCATTTTTAGATGGACGGATGTTTGAGTGCATACATCACATTTTTCGAACACCATATGTCACAGTTTAACTTATGCAGTCTGAGTAGTTTAAGTACCTTTCATTTAACTACCCTCGTATTGTTTTACTGGTTATCCACACATTCACACAAAATATCAGCAACCAATGCGCGATGTTTAATCGTATTTTTGTCCTATTTTACACATCGTGCCCCAAGTGCATTCAAGAAACCTCCAAATCGACACAGTGAAATCCTCGGCTAGGTGGCCACAGCACCAGGTGTCTAGGTCCACCGTAATACTCAAATAAATTGGTTGCTGTGACAACTTCTCAGAAGTCAATGAATAATGCGCAGCTAAACCAATGAGAGAGTCCGTACCAAACTGGATCTGAACTAACGAAATTGTGTTCACAATGTTCAAGTGAACAATCAGCACACTGCCTTGTCAGTCTGACCAAAACTTTAACAAGCAGTGTATCCAGCCGGATCAGGCACACTCGTACATTCAACTAAAGAAACGACGCAGTGTATTGGACTTGAACCAACACTAGCTTACCACTCCTTTTGTGAGATTTGTGACACATTCACTGACCAGTGAGCTCATGTTGGCTACCTCCTGTAAGTACATACTCTTGCGGTCTTTGTACATGGTCGTTATAGTTCTCGTCACTTCGACTGATTCATTACTTTAGGTTATACGACTATTTACAAACTACAATCGCCGTAGTCACTGTGGCAGTGTACCAAAGACAACAGTAACAAAATCACCTCATTTTATATTAAATATTAGTGTGGTCTACTTTTGCGATGTCTGCAACGTCGAAATGCTCCTTTTAGTTCACTTTCTTCATAGGAGTATATAATTTGTTCCTTCTAACAGCAGCCGTAAGATTAGTGGAATGCTGACTATCGTTGTTATTTGGACGCAAAAGCTTTAGGTAGACCAAGCGAGATGGACAGTGGTCTGTTACGGACTTTCCGACTATTTGCCGTGTCTTCCGGTTATCATGCTTTTTTTCCTGCTTGGTATACACCAAGTTAATTGAAAGGTTGCTTACAATTGCCAGCATTTGTTTTTTTGCGTAAGTTATGCTCTCTACATGTAAACTATGTTATATTTTCTTCACACTTTTGAAATCTTGCTCGGCGACTTGTGCGTCAGTTTACACTCGATGGATTTCAAGAAAGAAACTGTAGAGTTTGAGGTCAATAGCCTACTTTTTACTTACGATTCCCTAGTGGCACCATTCTGTGCTATGTAGTTCCGTTCACCTCTGTCTACTCTGTCACTATGACTTTTTTTGAGCTGGCGTTAAGCAGCCGGTTTAAACGAAACAGAACTTATCCGGGTGTACCTCTGTCGGTTCACCAATCGGAAAGTCCCTTCGCACTTATTCCACTTTGATGGGATTTTTCGGAGTCTGATTTTGGCGAATATTTTGCCGGAAATGAAAAATTTCAGAATAAAAGAGCACACCATAAAAAAAAGTTTATAATAGTTTAACAATCGGTATTAAACTCCGTTTTAACGTCTGTCGTAAAATCCCCACGTCAAGGATTTCGTAGAACCAATCTAATGACGAATCATTTTCACTAATGGAAATCCACCAGCCAGGTATCGCACGATCCCAGGCTGTCGGGACCATGGGATATTTCGAAAATCAAAAAGGAAGTATTTTCTCACTAAAGCATATGACAACTTCAGTTAAGACAGGAGAAGTGATGACAACGGTAACAATAGGGAATTACAGACAGAAATAGAGTGGAAGCCTGAAAATTGATGGTCTCGTGGTTGGGAGTTGTCAAACAACAAATGGCTCACATGCTGAATGATGACTCAAATGTATTATGAAAGTCAAACAAGGTGTATTTATGGAGAACAAGAATGTTAAATAAATGAAATACTGGTAGTTCCCAACAAACTTTCCCGCTGATTAGTACAAGTTGGATAACAAGGTGGGGGGAAAATATTATTGGACAATATATCCGGACTGGCAATAATTCATCATTTAATACGGGATTTTATGAGTTCAAAAATGGTGAGTAAACGTTTCACCATTCTTGTAAGCCTCTCACGACTGACTACAATGATTAAGGAAAGCGATATAAATCATTGTTGTGTTTACACCTGAGGTTATTTTCAAACCCAGTCTGATGTTTCCAATACCCTCTCAATGAAATGTGGTGGCTGTATTATTAAAAACGTAGAGGACGTTAAGTGACCAGCAAAAGCACGAAGTATACGTGTGCCACTGCTTGTGAAAATACAACAATGTTTTTTCTGAAAATCCTCGCCTCCAATCCTAAGTAGTCAGAGGAAATCCAATTCCAACCTTAGTAGTACGTACTTCCCATTGTCGGAAATGATGACTTTGAGTGTTTCCTCAACAACATGTCCCCGCGTCAAAAACGAATGACTTAATGGTTGCTCATTTGATTGGTACGTCAACTTATATCATCCAGAACTGCTGCCTTGTCTCAGCAAAATATGCCACACCTCAGAGTGACCCTATAAATCTTCAGAGGGCTAATCGGACTTTTCGCTCTTGACCAGTGGCCTATAGATAGAAAATCATCATCAAGCGTAGCATAACTTAGTATAGTAAACGTTGCTAATGGTAGCCTTTCAAAACTGTGAACCAACCTATTAGAGGACTGCTGGATCTCAGCAGTGATTATCACTGTCTCAATATTGGCTGGTGTGTCCAAAAAATCAAAATAACAGAGGTCTGGGTGACACCAAATATTTTCAGGTTATCAGAGAAAAAGTATCTCTTTTACGTATAAACAACACTATTTACACTGGCGGTCGCTAGTAAGCGAGAAGTATGCTGCGTTTTGATAAACTACTGCGTTATTGCTTTCCAGGGTTACAATTCAAGATTTTTGGTTGTGTAAATTCAACACACGTTCAGACACATTGTGTCACTAACCGACTTCTTAAAAACGAACCGGAAGTAGATACTGATCGATGTTTTGATTAGTTGACGTTGACTTATTGCAATTCCGTTCAGAACAGCACGTGTGCGAACATTGGTTGGTTGCACGTTCCCCGCTGATGAGAATGCACCATCCCATACACTAAATTGAACGCGACGGATTGCAAATTTTTCGTTTTTATTTACATTGTTCAGCCTGAAGACTTTACCTGATCCCCAAGCATTGGTAAGGAATTAAACAATAAATCTGTTAACTTTACTAGTGCTTTGTGTAACATTATTCCATACCATGCGTTCACAATCAAACAAGTTTATGACTAGTGAATAGCATTTATTTTAACAGACACCGCCTGAATTGAGACATGCGAGAACCAATTCAGAGTATGCAGGCTTCACAAATTTCGATGCTGTTTTTCAGGTCATCAGTGTGTGTCTGTCGAGGTGAAATCGACCGAAGTCCCAAATAATGGTGAAGGATAGTTGATGTTTGTTGGGCAGTTGGAGAAGAATGTTTCAGTCATTTTGATACACTGCTGATCTGACAAAAATTGCCAACAAAGACATCGAGACTTTTATTACAGAAAAAGGTTATGCAAGGGTACACTAAGGCAGATTTGTTAATTACGACGTGCTCCGTGAACGAGAAATCCGTACTTTGACTGAATACAAACTAACGACATAAAAGGCGTGCCTTAAGCACCACTTAATCCGTCAGAAAACGTACGAAGCCACTCCAGTATCCTCGAGATCTTACATTAGGAGACGATTCTCCAACCACCTCACTGTATCTCTGGTGTCTTTTAACTCATCCGGGAGATGGACTGTCTTGACTGTGTTAACTCAAACAACCAATATTGATATCTACCAGCGCACTTGGTTAGTATATTAGCTGTAATACAAGTTTAGGAAATTTGTGGTAACAATAATCGGAATACCGAAACGTCTAGATACGATGCGTCCGTCAGGGTCAACAATTATGTAAAGTGTTAGCCTTCTTTTGGCCTACACAGGCAAACCCAAACCACTGTTTAATAAACCTTCAGGAAAACGTCACAAACAGGGGCCAGTTGGTGTCGATTACACAGGTTCATCACAAATTAATAATTGTACACAATATTCATTCTGATAATTGAAAATCCCCGTAGCATTCATGAAAAACAGTTTCAGCGAACAGACTGTTTTCGATAAATTCTCCTCTTTGGCTGGTACAATTATATAAAATTAAGTGACGTGTTAGAATGTTATTGATCAAAGATTAATGAAGGGACAATGTAATTGGATAAAAGATTAACACTACTTCGCTGTGGTTAGGAACACAAACGAAGTTGATCCTAGTTAGTCAGTGTTAATCAGGCTGGGACAGTGGGACGGGGACAAATTGTTTCACGGGTTGGGCGGCCGTGTTCGGCCAAGGAAGCCTCAGAGTTTGAACGAATTGTTTATGCACACACAGATCCGGGTGACGTAGTCGGATTGCGACCGCCTCGGCTATCGACAGGATGTGGCATTTGACCTTTCGCGACAAGGTGGCCGGGACGCGATAGACGGTACGAAATGCTGTCTTCGTGTCTGTGTGTTGATTACAGTCGATCAAATGGGCCAGAATGGATGAACTAATGCGTTTTGTTGTCCCAGAGTGAAGCCAGGCGGGGCAGTGTTCACGGATTCTTTCGGATAAACGCCTAGTAGTGCGACCTATGTATGCTGAACCACAGGAACAGTCAAATGAATAGATCAAAAAAGGCAACATTATTAGGCACGTTATCCTTCAAATTCAGTGGAACCGCCCGTTTTGAATGAAATGTGACCACAGAGCTAGCGGCATAATAAGTCGTGTTGATAGCATTGGCGATTTGACGTGATATCAACTCTGCCACTGAGTCACCCTTGAATGGCAACGATAAGTAGACGTTCTTCTTATCGGCAACGTCCACTGAGGGTCGCGGTTGTCTATCCTGCATGTTACTGTCGACTAACCTTTCTGGGTAGGCGTTAACACTAAGAATCTCCCGTAAATTCTTTAATTCCTCCTCTATCGTATCATCTGTACAGATCCTCTTTGCTCTGTTCGTCAGACAACGTATCAGACCACGTTTGAGACTGAGTGGTACGTAGCTATGGAAGTGCAGGTATTGACCAGTCCATGTTTTCTTCCTAAATACGCTCCTCTGTAGTGAACCATCTGGTCTGCGTATCAGTGCCACGTCAAGAAAGGACATTCGCCCATTAATTTCTTCCTCTCGTGAATCTAATGTTGTTATGAGCCTTGTTAAAAATGTCTAGTAATTTCTGAGGGTCTTCTAAACTGTCTACTACGCAAAAGATATCGTCTACATATCTTCGGTAATAGCTTGTTTCCTTTAATCACCTCATCCAACTTGTTGTTCTCAAACTCTTGTATTTGGACAATCAAAACATTCGTCCTTTCGTTGTCACGTGCTATATTGTACAGTACAGTCAAAGTGTAATTTAGGATCTACTTCAGGATTGGTCGTATTTTATGCAAAACCCAATTCAATTGTGGAACAATGTTGGGCATAAGTGGGTCGAAAACTAGTAAAATGTGTACGTGACCAACAGGTATACTTTGGTTATTTGCCGAAGAATTACTTCAAAACACTAAGAAAAAGTTGCGTTATCGAGTTTTTAAAATGGTTTTCCAGAGTGGATTATTGCCAATACACCATTGAACTTCCGCCGGAATCATGTTTTCACAGTAGAGCCATAATATTAATTCTGCGTTATACCTCTTGGCCAAGTTTCACGTAATACTAGGGCTTCTGGTCTATTTGAGAGTAAAAACAAACGTTCGACGCGATTCCGACTGAAATGTGTTCTAAACGGATTCATTGCTTTTGCGTACACTTCATATAGTCTCCCATGAGGCAAGTCGTCTTCTATGTGAAAGCCATAGAATAATCAGCATTCAGCGCATCCTGTTGGTTACGGAAAGAAGATGCTACCTGAGAAATTCCTGCAGGAGATATGAAAGCTACCCAGAATTGTGAGACTGCTGGTAAATCCTTCGACAATATACTTTCACTCGTGGGAAATTCACTGGCTCTCCCCCAACTTATTTTACCTGCAACACTACCTACCGCCATTGTAAAACGTTGTTTAACAATAGAAGACTTGTCATGTGTGGGCTGACTTTTCTAAGCAAAAGCTGTTACCCCATATTTCCACCGACCCTACTGATCCACAAAGCGTCCAACAAAATAAGACCATCGGGGTACACAACTAATTCTGTCCATCAGATGACTGGTTCAGATTGCAATGTGCCTGGAGAATTTCACAATCAGTGAGAATTATTACTTCCATTTCGTAAGCTACCTGAAGCAAATGCCTTTTGGAATCTGAAAAAGTAGCCACCACATGAACGTGGGTCTTTTAAGGAGGGTCAACGGTCAGTTAAAAATTACAGACGTCATATCATCCGGAAAATATAGAAGGTAGCTAAAATATCAGAATCCGTAAATAACAATATTAGTTATTTCTATTAATTTCATATCGCTCGGGCGTTTTTGTTTAGCCAACTGTTTATATAAGCCTCTGCGCAGATCACGCTCAAAACAGTTTGGGAAGTAATTCAGGATATTTTCAAAGCAAGCAATCAAAGCGGTTATCAACTTTTATAGCTTTTTACCCGACAACTCGTTTTCATTGGTCTTCTCTATTTTTCTTCCATTTTTCTTCGTTGGGTGCCAGTGCACTTCACAATCGTTAAAATAATGTGCAAATATAATAGACTGAAAACTTAAAAACCTCGCGTTCCCCTTCAGCTTCAAATTTGGACATTTATACACCAGACAGAGAGCGAAACCTTCAGTGTTCCCATTACCACTGACAAGTAATTGAATGGTTTCATCTCGTTTTCGCGAGAATCCACAATGTCTGAAACATGACAGGTGTTGTTCTCTAAGACTTCGTCAAGTGTTACCACCAGTCGCCAGAATGCACTGAGCAATTGCACTTTACTCTTGAGCCTATATTATGTGGTTTGGTACATTAGCCTACTTAACTCTAACTACCTGCTGCCCTTGTAGTAGTGTGTGTGGCAATGTTAACAGATGTGACAGGCTAACATTTTGAATGACTCCCAAATGCGAACGGGTAACAGCTGAAGTCACAGTAGGAACTAAGTAGTCCCAGCCTAAGATTTATTAGACTGAAACCGCTGTCGGTCATACTCGTTAACTTTCTTCATGTTATTGTCATATTATGGTTAAATACCTCCGGTCAAGAAGATAAGATCACTTTCAAAATCATGTATGTGAAAGCAGCTCGTGAGAAAATTTTAGGTGTTCCTTTTCTTTCATTTTTAACGACTTCAACCTAGAGCTTTCTACATGACGTACTATCATGATCGCACGTCATTTCATTTATCACTTTCCTTGTCAATATTCCTTTCAAGTTGATGCAAAGATTTTCTTCAGAGACTTGAGAATTGGTAACGCAACTTCACCTAACTGACAGCCTTCTTCTCCAATATCCATTCGATTTGGGTTGCAGAAAATCCAATAAATCCTCCACATAAGTTAAGAACGTATTCATGCCTTTCTAGAACAAGGGATGAAATATCCTTCCTTCGAAAAGTTTCAACAATCAACCATTTTACGCTGAAAGTTCAGCTTATTCTAATTCTTGAGATATTCCGATTACTCTCTGAAGCAGTAAGCTAGAAGTGGATATGTTCTCGTTTCTGGCATCCATAAACCAGTCTGTGGTCCACATTCAAGATCTTATAAATGAGTTTTCTTCATTTGATAATCCTTTTAACCCTCTGGACACTGGAACTTCAATGGTGGTGAAATGTTGTTTGCTGTTCATTATTTTCTAAACCTCAGTGTTGTATAACTGCATGAGGTGGGAGGTCGGCTTCGGTGGCTCGTCGAGAGTACTATGAAAAATCAACCATTTTTTCAGTGAACATAAAGTATCACGTTTAGTCAATGCACAATATCTTTCCGTTTGATGTACTGAGGGTTCACAATGCATTTGGTGTTCGGCGTAGTTGATTCTGGCGGGTTCAGTGGTGACAGCCCCATTTTTTATAAACTGATCATGACAACTTGTCCGTTAACTTGGCAACGACTTCTTCGTTGGAGTCACTTTGGGGCTGTGTGCACATATCGCATCTGGCTTAACAAGATTCTGGTGTGGGTCAGTCAACTGAACGAACTTTTCATTGGCTTTATGGCCAGAGGTATGATCGTATAAGAATGTTGTTAATGATCCATGGGGAAGTTGTGCATTTCAAACGGGTGGTTCATGTGGACACCCCGGAAGACTGAGTTGAGGTGTATGCTGCTGACAGTTGTTTACTTGTGAGACTGGTCGCAGTTGGGTGGTATTACTTTGACAGAATGTCACGGTTACACGGTTGTGGTAAATAATTAGGCAGACAAACCGGCGGAAATGTGTTGACGTTAGCAATCAGTCCGCTGTCATCAGGCGAAGACAGTTAAAGTAGAACTACCACGGAATTAACCTTATTTGGTTTAGTAACATTAGTAATCTGCAGCACATAAGTCAGAATAATCCCATATAGTGAAGTAATGGACGCAGCAGCTAAGAATGCGCACATTTAGAACGGATGCCATCAGTACATCAGGTGTTTTGAGGTGTACACAGGTGATACGGTGATTTGTATTATTGGTTAGGGTTACATTCTATAAAACACAGAAGTACATAGTGTTAGCGTGCCCGTCAATCTTGGACACAACTCGATCTTCCTTGGCACTTGGAAGTATGGTGAGTTATATCAGAATAGTTGAAACACACATCTGAAGCGTAACCACAACCTCACCTGGGTGAAGGCATCCACGGACAGAAACTATAGCGATCTTCGACGCCGTAGAACTTTTAAGTGGGTGTAGAAAAGTAATACAAATCTAATGAGTAACTTCTGAAATGCTTTATCACTGATCCTGATAAGCAGCTTGGTTTCCGTTGTTTAAGCCAGATTGAACTAGCACTGGTTAGTGGGCAGTTTATTTTTTAGCTAGACAGCGATTGTTGTCATGGCTGCTCCAGCGCGCCTGTGAGAACGCGCTTGTACGGCCAAATTAGATGAATGCAGTGCACATACACACGTCTTACATAATCGACACAGACAGTTTCGATAGCTAATTTTCTCGCGCGCCAACGTTCATAGTAGCCAAACAGCACGGGTAATGCCGCTCACCGTCAGCTACAGGTAGCACCGTTTTGGTGTAAACGAGCCTAAAATTAATGGCCGAAAAGATGAAGCTACATTTGAAATAAAATCTGGATCACCCTATTTGTTAGTAGTGGCACAATGGTTTACCACGCTTAATACACACGACAGTTATCAATGGAGCGGATAAGCCTATGTGGACAGACATCAAGACGATTAAATTGTCTGCACATTACGATACAGTTGGTATCATGTAGCTATATACAGTGCGAAATGAACGTTACCTTATTCTAATTTCTGTAAAGGGTCTACTGATACAGACAAACAGACACGTTTTAGATGCGGAACACTGCTGTCGTTATTTTCTCACCATGCCAATCAAACTGAAACACGTCAGAAATAGTGCTGAAAAATGAATATAGTCGGCAAGGTGCCTGTGACATTGAATACTACCGTCAGACAGACAATATCTGACACTCTTACTAGTCGGTGGCGAGGACAACTGCCATGCCTGAATGAAGTGTTTTTCACCGCACACTGTGATCTCTTTTCGAACAGCGGGAAGGTTGAAAGTAAATTACAATCTAATTCTACCTACGGAATACTAAGTGGATAGTTACAAGTTTGAGCAGCTCCCACCCTTGGAGCTTCAACGGACAGCACCATATATTATACTGTCTGCTCGACAAGTAGTCGATTCGTATGGCATGGGACGGAAATGAATAAGGTGGATATTTTAGAGGTAACAGTTCCGATCCTTGAAGTAGAAGAGTTTCCACCCAATCAGTTTCTGACATACAAAGTAGAGTAATGACATTAGCACTGTTATTCTAATTATGGACGTCTGGAGCAGCAACACTTACGGCCTGTGTCCGACCTCCCGTCTGGCGACGTCCAAACAAACGCTCTTTATTACTGTCCAAATCTTCATTATTGCTCTGACTTGACATATGGTGTATTACAAACTGTCCGCTAAACCTGTAAAGGTTAAACTCTCTGGTGTAGTGTTTTGTGTAGTTGAGCTATGCAACAGCTTATCACCTTGTTCTACCATTTAATATGATGTCAGCTTGTAGCCATTTACTTCAACCCAAATTAGCCCACAACCGGTTGGTACACCCTGTTGAACGGGTAGGCGATTTTTGGTTTGCAGGTTACCCAAACAAAGCTGATCACTCTTGGGTGCGACGGTTTGCTGTCATTAGTGTTCTAACTCAGTCGGGCTAACGATCACTATCTACACATCACTGTAATAAGGTTATGCCCGCCAACACAGAGCAGTAGGCTATGTCGTATTCACTTCGTTTGGCTTCATCGCCTCAGTGATTTTCGCAAGGTGGACAGTGATCTATATCAGTTGGACATTGACATAAATGACAGGGAAATGAGAGACGGTTTTTTGCACACAGCATCTCCTGAGCACATTTCGTTGCATCTCAGGTAAATACCGCAGTCTGTGGGTTTATATAGCAAATTTCAGCGGACAATGTGAAGCCAAACGCTTCACAATGTCCGCTGAAATTTGCTAACGTTAACCTGTTATGACCCGCTGGTCAACGATAACGATAATGTCTAGCGCACGACTATAGTAAACACGAACACGTAGCACCGAGCGTAACGATAACCAGAAACCCCAGAAGAACACAGAAGACCTTGACCTTCAGTCGAGAATGTATTTGCTCTCTAACCAAAGGTAACATTGCAGACCAGCGTCTGCATATATATAGTCTCTGAACAGCCTTGAAGAATCCCACGTTAATTGATGCATTAAAAGTGGGATGGGCCAATCAGAGACGCCGGAGAAACGTGCGCCAAAATTGAGTTTTGGCACGTTGTGGCGCGAAAAGATGAAATTCAAAATCACAATTTATTTTTCGAAGATAGCTCGAAAAATAAACCCTTTTTGGGGAAAATAGACTTTCCCCAACATAACCACACACACATCGATGCGCATCAGTTACCAGAGCAATCTGGTGCTGAAGAACAGTTTTTAACAATCCAGTACAAGTGTGGTCTAATGAGAACTTTGCTTTATCTTGCAAGACAGATCTGTTTGAGGAAAACATTGGCTAAAGGGAGGTTGCCATCGATAATCACATCAGCAGCTATTGAGAAATTTGGCAAAAATGCCAGCTGCAGCGATGGCTTCAACAGCTGAGTCTACCTTCGTTTGCCTTACTAATGTGATGATATTGCCACTCTATTGGAAACCCATCTTACGACAGCTATGGGACGCACGTTCTACGCGGCCCAACTGGCCATTTTGTTGTTCATCATTACCCGAATCTCAACACCATCAATGAAAACAACGCTACCACCCAGTACCAAACGATACACTATTTATTAATTCCTGTGTAAATGCCGGTCCACTGGCATAAGCATAACGGAGTGACAATTACCTAGTCGGTTCAGTGGACACATTCCAGTTTGGATCCGTAAAACACTCATGAATGTCTTAATGCACCATGCCGGCCAGAGTATGACAAGCTACAAAGAACCATCGTCACTGACTGCTCGCAAATCGTTAACATGTAGACCTCAAATGAAACTGGAGAAGGGTTTTCGGATACGTCAAGCAATAAAAATTGGAGACCCCTCCGGTTTGCAGAAGTGGTAGGAATTAACACACGGAAGTCATGCTTCTGCGCAGCGAAAGACTTGCTCATCATTAGCAGGTGGTCTGGTAACTGATGCGCATCGATGCATGAGTGTTTAACGTTGAAATTTGCCACACAACCCCGCAGACTGCGGTGTTTACTTGATAAGATGCATCAAAATGTGCTGGGAAGATGAACTGTGCAAAAAACTGGCTTCCACCTCTCTGCTCTGATTTGTTACAAGAAAAAGTTTCTCCCGATACATGACAAAGATTGATGAGTAGCACAGAGTAGGAAGCCAATAAACACTTCCCTTATTGCTGTAGTAACCAACAGATAAGTCAAAATAACGGACAAAAGGGATTTGCGAATTAGAACAACGATGGGTAGAACACACAAGTTCACTCCTAGTGCACGTCAACTATAACGTGCCTAATCTGTCCATCCAAAGGTTAAGCTGTCTTGTATTAAAGCTAGTTAACAAATATCCTAACTAGCTTGTGCCCATCCTTGATCATGAGGCCCGGGAGTAACCCGACAAAGCAATCGCCCGCGCTTCGTTGAGACCGGTCTTGAACAAACGCTCTCATCGTAAATACGTTCGACATGTTCGTTGTTAATAGCTGTGTGATCAATCTGAATAGCTACCTTTGGTATTACTTATGGTACCTTGCTGTCACCGGTGTCCATAAAATTCAAATTAACTGTGATACGAATCGGCACATAAATGAGCCGACAGTGACTTTACAATTGTGAGGTTTAAATCGGGAGAAATTCACAATTTTCGTGATTAAAGTCGTATGAGACTGATGGTTTGGATTAACATTTCCGAAAACTGCATCCCAGGACTCAACTACATCAGACTTAAGCTGCAGATGAGGTAATGCTGGAGCACTTCAGAAATTAATTTACGGTTAAACACATCCGTTCATTCTAATCACTGAGAGCAACTGATCCCATTTAAGTTAAACATTAATTACAATTGAAAGCAGCTTTCACAATGTCATGGACTTCCAGTGACTAACATTCCGAAAACTGCATCCCAGGACTCAACTACATCAGACTTAAGCTGCAGATGAGGTAATGCTGGAGCACTTCAGAAATTACTTTACGGTTAAACACATCCGTTCATTCTAATCAC
>LOND01007333.1:8098-23612 GCA_014220965.1 Paragonimus kellicotti
GATTAATTTCAAGTTGAACATCACCCACAATTGATCGCAGCTGTCGCATTCCCATAGACTTTCCAGTCGGCCCCTTTCGAAAAGAAGCACTAGACTCGAGTTTCGCTCTCATTAGAGCTCGTCAGTAGTGCATATCCTTGCCACTGCCGGGACTAGAACTCCGGCCATGCTTTTCATGAGGCAACCGTGTTTACCACTGCGCCATTGACCTCACATTAGGCAGTGGTAAACACGGTTGCCTCATGAAAAGCATGGCCGGAGTTCTAGTCCCGGCAGTGGCAAGGATATGCACTACTGACGAGCTCTAATGAGAGCGAAACTCGAATTTCAATAGGTGTCAAAAATTCATAAGATAAGGGGGCAGCTCCTTCTGTTCGTTTCCAGGTTTGAACCGAGTATGGAGCTACACTTATAGGAATTGACTTAGTGATGGAACATTCCACGGAGTCTTCACAGGAAGCGCAGTGTCCCTCGTGCCTTTTACTTGTGGCCGAACAATTGGTAGACAACTAAATTGTCTGTACTCAAAGTTTTGTTTATATACAGAGACGATTCGTTTTTAGTCACCAGGGTGGCAGTCAACACAGTACACATGGATACTACTCGTGGTTTTATGCTTGCTAACGTTGAACAGTGAGTTTGTATCATTTGACAGTTCAGGTCACTCCTTTCGGACATTACGGCTCACATGACTTTTGTGTCTTGGCAACACTAGACCACTCAATATTAAGTAGGTTGAACAACCGGGGGGACCTAGATGATTCCTTGTGGAACTCCACTGTTGCTAGGGCAAAAGTCTATTAACCGGTTGTTTGCTTTGGCGGGAAACTTATGCACAATTAGGTAATCACTCGACTATTCTAGGGAGCATGCATGCAGGTCGTAAACTAAAGTAAAGTAAAGCGGTCTATTTAATCCAAAATCTAGGAAAAGCAAGATAGATCAGATCAATGAACAACCCTACGTCAGTGGCTTTCGTAGAAAATTCGTGAACAGTTTGCTTGTTTGACGCACGAATATATCTTTATGGAAGCTCTGCTGTACCTTAGTAATCAATGAGAGGATTGCTATCTCATCTCGTAGAGGATCATTTGATAAACCATCCAGTACACTGGCAAACATTAAAAGCACAGTTACAAGTCGCCTACTTTTAAATACAAGTGTAACTATGGACTCTTTCCAAACTTTAATCAGATAGCCAACTGACAAAGAAGGATTGTAAAGTACGGTTAACCGTTTTAATAATTCGGTAGCGCAGCTTTTCAAGATGACTGGGAATATCAGGTCCAACTGAGGTGATGTGTGTGTCACTGGCTTCTCCAATTCTGTTGTAACTTGCTACGTTTGGATTCATGGTAGCTGAGTTAAACTGTTTTATGCGCGCTCAAAAGTCGCTCGTGAAAAGCAACTACACATAACTACGTACTGTTTACTCAGAGGGTTTTGTGGTCTGTACAAATGTTTCAGCAGGCCCAACAAAGGTTGGAAGTTGCGAAATGTTGATTCTACTCTTTGTGTGCTGTGACTTCGCCGTTGGAAAGTTTTGGTTTACCTCCAATTTTTGTACAATACTGTACTGACAACGACTTCTGTCGTCCCGTACAACAGTCGTGATGCGACTGCACTAACTGATTTAATCATCAAACACAAATTCCGTCTGGTGTAGGTGACGTCTATTCCATGCCAAACGTTTTCGGGTAGTCAAACTTTGGTCCTGTTCTAAAGGCGTCTAGTTTTATAAGTTAGTGAATGCATATCTGCAGAATTTGCTAACGGTATCTGGGATTTTCTCAAAATTATCTGCTAGTTTTTAATCCAGACATTGTGTGTTGACTGAACTATGCCATGTAACCTGGCCGAGCAGTACACTAATCGCTCCGAGATCGGCCTTATGCCAAATCTTTAGGCCCACATAGTCTGCAATGTATTGTCTAGTCTAAAATAAATGGCTAGGTTCTGCTGCCCTAAGATCACTGTGACAAACTGGAGCTGGGATTTTCAGGAGGCCATTAATATTAGCCTCACTGGTGAGAATATGATCAAGGCAAGGTAACACTCGCCTCACTTGACATTTTCAATTAGATTAGCCCCATTCAGTGTGTCGCGTTTGGACGAATAGACCCAAAAATGGTTAAATGCCTACGTTACTTCCTGTAATGTTTGGACTTCTTATCCTGTTTTTTCTGTTTCACCGTTACTTATGACGAACGCAATTTCGCCCCACCCATTTCCTGCCTACTATGATTAGTAGATTTCTACAGTCTACTCCACCGGAGTTCACTTACGCAAGTACAACACTGAGCGCAGTTAGCGATTATCCTTAATCTGGCTTTTAAGCGAACAAAGTTGAACCAATGAAAGATCAACAGGCGACTGTGAAGGTTGGAATATCTGCAAGTGACAGTTTCCCAGGCGGTCTAACTGCACGACTGATAACTAGTAAATAAATACAATTAATAACGTACTTTAAACGATACGAGTCCAAAGTCAGTCGTCAGGAGTCCGTTGGAACGACAAGATTGTCAGTTGTTATTATAAGATAGACATATGTTGCGATTTGTTAAACTGTTCTCGCTACTTCTCTCATCAGTTGCAAACGTAAAAATCTGCCGGTTATATCGAATACAAATAATTTGAGGGAGCGAGGGGGGGAGGGGGGTCGCGCGTTTATGGAGGGCGGACGGTGGGGTCGAGTCGCGGGAGGGGCGAGAGAGGAGGAGAGTGAGGTGGTTGCGATATGTTAACAATTTCATTTAGTCTCATCAGTCGACACGTAAACATGCTAGTTATATACATCATATGATTATGGTTAACAATATCTAGGACTCTAGTATCCATCTACATCACATCAATTTATGATGTAGTCATCTTGATTTCTTCATGGCATATCTCTCGGTTATATGGTTTTGTCTTTCAACCACTTTTGTGCGGCAGTGAAGGGCGGATCGTGCGGGGGTCGAAGGGGCGAGAAGCGGAGGGAGGGAGGGGGGAGGAGGGAGGGAAGAAGAGGGAGGAGGATGGGTGTAGTGGGTGGCAGCAAGGAGAGGTTGGGGTGTGGAGGCAGGCGTGCGGGAGGTGGCGGGTTGGGCGCGAGGTGGGTCGGGGCTAGCGGGGTGCATGGATGGTGAGGGGTGGGCGTTTGGGAGGAGGTGGGGTCGGAGTGGGCCGTGGTTGGTCCTAATCTATTGATGTAATATAGACTAGCATGTTTACGTTTGCGCTGGGATGGCGACTAAATGAATTGTTAATCATATAGCCAACTATTGTTTCTTTCTGCTCTGATTGAAAAGTGGGATTAAAGGGAACTCACAGGTGTGATCAAATTATTTGTCTGTCGTATATAACCTGCATGTTTTACGTTTGCAACTGATGAGAGTAAGCGGAACGTTAACACATCGCAACTTGTCTTCTTTCTACACTGACAATCTTGTCGTTCCAACGGACTCCTGACGACTGACTTTGGACTCGTATCGTTTAAAGTACGTTATTAATTGTATTTATTTACTAGTTATCAGTCGTGCAGTTAGACCGCCTGGGAAACTGTCACTTGCAGATATTCCAACCCTCACAGTCGCCTGTTGATCTTTCATTGGTTCAACTTTGTTCGCTTAAAAGCCAGATTAGGATAATCGCTAACTGCGCTCAGTGTTGTACTTGCGTAAGTGAACTCCGGTGGAGTAGACTGTAGAAATCTCTTAAATTTTGGCCCAAACGCGGGGGGGGGCCCCCGCAGTTTCTAGCTGGGTTGTGGGTGGGTAGCGACGGTTGAACCACACAGGGGGTGGTTTTGGGGGGCATCATCTATTTTAAAGTCATACTGGGGCCAGTCGCAACGAGTAGCATAGGGTAAGAGTGGGAAGATGGTAAGGATAGATGATAAGTTGAGCAAATGTTTGCATGTTGTGCTAATTAATCCGCTGTTGGCTTGTGCGATCATATTTGTTGGTCGTTGGTTATTTTTCGTATGTTGTGTGTGTGTGTGATGTTCGGCGGCGTAGCAAGGACATGGTGCATAGGTGTGGTGAATGATTTGGTGTTGGATGTGTGGGGCGTGATGGTATCCGTTGATTGTAGGTCAACTGTAGTACAGCGTATCCATAGTGCACCGTCGGAAGAGAGTGGAGTGGTTAGGTAATAGGTCATATCAATTATACTTTTTTCTTAAATTTAGTTTTGGCCTTTGACCATTTTTTTTTCAAAAGGAGGAGGAGGAAAGAGAGAGATGGTAAATGCAATCGTTAAACTGATTAAATGGATATTGCTTTGATATGACTATTTGATCCTAAGCATCCGGTCTCTTCGCTGACGGGCACTATGAGTCGCTGGTGACCTACTAATCCAAGGCGGATAGCGATTTCCACGGCCGCATCGCAAACACCATATAGTCATGTCACAGACCTTATGGCACCGATGGTTCTTTGCGTACGCACCGGAACAGGCACACACCGCCACATGACGGAAGGACAAGGGAACCTAACTGCAACCAGTGAGTGGATCGCACAATGCGGATTTAAGTGAGCACAACGATGCGTAAGCATTTTTGTCTCGAAGCATATTTCCATCTTCCGTTTGCCATCGTTCCGCACACTCGTTTATTTCCTATGCTACTTTCTGTGGTTTGGTCGATGATTGCCCCAGTATGACCTTGAAGTAAGTAGATGAGTGCGGCAAATTTTCTGTATCACACTGTAATACAATCAGTGTTCTTCGGCATTTGTGAAGCAGTGTATTACTTTCTAAACACATAATCCATGGTATTTGTACATAAGCCTAATCTTGAAAGTGTCAGTTTATGCAGTATTTCAGCTGTTCAACATTCTGATGGAATACAATCTGCTTAGGCTTAACGTGGCCGTAATTGGGAAACGGTAGTGTGCTCATGACTTAATTGGGGATTTGCTTAATTTCAGCTTACTTCAGCATCACCCCCATCTGACCATAGATTTCGTATCTTCAAAGACTTTCTAGACAGCTTCTGTCGAAATGAAAAACTACACTTGACTTTCGCTCTTGTTAGACCTCGTCAGCTGTGCATATCCAAATGTGCCTCTACTTTTTCTCTTGTTTGGAACTGTTTCGACTTTCGAGCAGATTATTACTATATACCCAGTACAATTGCTTTGTATAGTGTTTCGGACATACACATAATGTTTCTGATCTACCTTCTGTCGCAATTAACCTGCAGCATGCCTTGTCTGTTTTGCACGTCGATGAGTAGGATCAATAAGTACCACAGGCTTCATTGTGTGCATTATAGGCAACATAGGAAACATCAGCCGCCTAAGTTTGTTTCTCTACTCACAGGTGCTTAGTTTTCATCGGTTTGATCTACGAGGACTTATTACAAGATTACTTTCTGTAAGCGTCGTCTGTCCAGTATGACCACATACTCCAATATAATAATCCCGTGCCTTAGTTATCTTGCAACACGAATACGACTCTTATCAGGGCCAACCTTCTACAGGTTGTGTTGTCCACCTAGGACTAGGTTGCTGCAATGTTTCACATCGTTGTGCAGTGTGTATGACCAAGTTGTTTGATTACAGTTTGAGCTGGTCGTGAGACAAGAAGCACTGTCGGTAGGGAATGAGGAAGGTTAAATTGAACACCGTGGTGGCGGACATATCCTTTGATTGCACGGAGAAGGGACGTAGCCAATTACTAACAATCACTAGAGTTCAGCAACTACTACTGAACCGCGCGGCTCAATCGTGTAGATACAAACTCTTATTCACTGACGATGCACCTCGTTCAGTGATGAAACGTGTGCAGCCTATATGCCAAACTGGGCAAACAACCGAACAGCGAAACTTGAACTGTTGTACATCACCAATCCAGCATATCATCACTAGTCATCCAGTTGGTATTCTGAACCACATCTGAGTGATAGGTCTCCTCGAACGGCTAGGACCTCAACACACATTTCAATGAAACTACAGACGAAGTGTTCCAATGGTGCTGATTTCCATTTTACAAATATTCTTCAATGGGGGACAGTTGAATTTGCGATCGAAATCGTGATGCATCTGTTACAGTTGAATGGTCTGAAGGGAAGGCTGTAAAACATTCTTTCCACGTCAAGAACGTGGATAACCATAATAGTGGGCTGATATTGCATGATTTATGTTCGGACAAATTTCGCTGCATCATCACGGGTTCATACTACTGATCGTTTCTATATCAGTATGACGGTGTCCATCATTTGTATGAAGGTATTAATTCGTTTTTGTGGTCCTAATTCTGTAACTGGTGATCATTAACTATGAACTGCAGTAGTTTGATGTGCATACATATCCGTGTTTAGCACCAGATTGTTTTGGGCAAATCAAAAAATCAATCTTCAGCTCTTCGTTATCTGCGTATTCAACAGTCAAGGGCAATTTCGACTTCATGTGACAGCCAAACGCTATGCAAAACTTGCATGGGCATACGAAAGTTGGCAGCCAGACCTGTGTGAAGATGTGAAGTGATAGAGAACATTAAGAAGCGGATTATTAGGGTAGAATGATGTTGTGAATGCATATGACTTATAGGCTTTGACATGTTGAAAAATAATTCTCTCGGTTGAAACGAGCAATATCAGTGTGCACGACTGGACAAAGCTTATGGCAAATCCACCCATTAAGACGATTAGCTGCACTCGACTACAGAGTCCAATTGACTTATATGACTGAGATTAGTCAGAAAATCATCTGTATCTCCGTTTGTGACATTTCCGTGATGTTCTACTCAAGTGGGATAGTATGCAGAATGTGGTACCACATAACGCTGAGGTAACTTGCTTGACTAACCCTCAACGTGAAAGTGTACGACGGTCAAGGTGTTCATGTGACGTTCGTCTCCTTGAAGCGGAGCATTGAGTAACCGAAAGGCTGAATCAGTAATCATACGTTAAATCGTGTCAAGATAACGCGTCGTTTGTGAATCCAAACAGCGCACATATTTAGGGTTGCAGCCGTCTATTCATGACGGAATAAAATTATACCAGTTGGTTCTACCAACAGGACATACTGAAAAAGCATACGCTGTTAAACAGATGAAAAATGCAACGAGACACCCCTGAGTTTCAGTGAGGCGGATCATTAAGCATTGGTGGTTTCTAGAACGTAGGTCCTTGTTAATAACACCGTGATGTAGAAAATCAGCCCACATAAGCTTTGCGACACGGAAGTTGCTTCATAGTTGGCAATTAATGTAAAGCTCAATGAGGTGTCAAACTGAAAGTGTTATATAAAACATTACGCACTCTAAATGTCAAGCTTAAATTAATCGTTTACTTTATAAGGACATTGGATTCTCAAACTAATTCCTGAATATATATATATATATATATGCGCTGGACATATACATTACAATGTATTATGCCAAGTGCATTAGGAGTGGCTAGAATACTATTGCTTTGTCAAACTCATAAGTATTTGAATCATGTGAAAGCAGTGTTGTTTCCTTGTCAATTACACAAATAAACCCGTAATAAACAGTCTGTCCTTACGATTCCACATTCCTTACAGATACAGATCATAAAATCCATGACGAAGACGACAAGAAGTAAACTCGCCTGCATGGATTATATGTGCTTACCAACCATCAGTTGTGAAAACCAAACAAACTGAGAATAGCTGGAATGAACTGTTATGTGGACTTTCTCCAAAATCAAGTGTATGACGAGCGCACAGAATCCAATGGTTCTCAACACTGTATTTGTACATTGTGTTTTCTGTGACACTGCTGATAATCAAGAAACATTCACGACCCAACCAGATTGTAAGAGATGGATCAAGTTTGTAAATGTCAGTTGTTCCTGGTCTGTCAGTTCCTTGTTGCGAACCAGTCCGCATTGTTTATACCATCCAGCAGATGGATAGTGATCAGCTCACTCAAGTGACCTAGTGGCTGAAATCTAGGTCCGTAGTCTTTGTCGGTGTCAACAACACTCCTACTGATAAAAGGATGAGAATAGTGGAAGCAGATGTGTAGCAGGTGGGAACGGAATTAACAGCACTAGTAAATATCACCGAGGAGGAAATGACAGACTGCTTCTCCTGTTCGATTAGCAGACACTGTTTGGGAAACTGTTCATATCGACAATTTTGCAGTTACGATGATAAACAATGGGGATTGCTGTTCATGCTGAACAGGTCAACTAAAAGTGGAGGTGATTTAGAAAGGTGCTTTACAGCCAAATGATGAGGTATACGGGTGAATCGAAGACAACTTAGTCCATACGAGAGGCTAGTTCGTTGACCATGCTAGCCACAACCGTGGGATATCAGAATCTTAACCTACACTGCTACCTTGACGAGGTGGTCGGGCTTGTGTGCTGTTTTGATCCGGCGGGCTATGCTGACTAGGACTCCGGTCCTTCCAGGTTCAACCCTGTCAGACAGGCCAAAGGGGAGCAGTCGGACGAAAACAGTTACACTCATAGACTTGTATGTCGCTTTACTGACGAGGCCTGATTCTATGGGCATACAGCAGAACTATTTTTATAGTTGCGGCACTGCTGTCTTCCGTATCAGGAAGAAGGGGGTTAGAAAAGGTACCCTCAAACAAAGAACACTCCGATCGCCCAACGGTTGACCGTGACCGCCGAAGACATGCAGACCATGCTGAACAAGGTGAGTGACCGGGCTGGTTTGTATGGAATGCGCTTCGCACCTTCAAAGTGCAAAGTGTTACTTCAAGACTGGGGCATTTCCACTCCTACTTTCTTTATTGCAGGTAATCCGCTTGAGACTGTGGACAGTTTCACATACTTGGGTAGCACTATCTCGTCAGCTTGTAATATTGCTGATGAGATATCGCGAGGATGACAGAGACACGTTCCGGTCTACTCTATGGTTCGGAAACATGGCCTGTTAGCAGCAAAGATCTGAGCAGACTTGATCTGTCTGAGCATCATTGTCTTCGCCATCAATCTCGAACTAAGTGTGTTGATCGCGTGAGCAATACGGCAGTTCGCCGGCGCGTATTCCGGAACGCTCGGGATGCGCGATCAATTGGTCAACTACTCACGTTGCACAGCCTGCGATGGTTAGGTCACGTACTCCGTATGCCAGCTGATCGTTTACCGTACGATGTTGTATAATAGGCAGTCTCGTTGTGAGTAGTATGCCACTCACAAGCGACCGTAATAAGCTGGCTGCCCTGCGGACCCTGGTGAAAGGGCAGGGCGAAGGCGGTGCTGGACGCAGCGCGAAGAGGCCCTGCGAAGGTGGAGTGGGCCGCTGCGAAGGAGGCGCTGGTGGCTGCGTTTGACAGCCCGGCCGACCGCCAGGAGGCCATGCGGCGGTTCAAGGCGGCCAGGCTTGGACAAGGAGCGGATCCATCCGTGTTCGCTGCCACTCTGCAAGGTTTGCTGGACAGGGCTCTGCCAGGATTGGATCAAGAACCACGACGGCAGTTGTTAACGGAGCAGTTTATTGAAGGTCTCCCGATGGTGGTTCGCGACCAAGTCCGTATTGCTCATGTGGACCTCGAGGAGCATGCGGTCATCACACCGGATACCATATTTTGAGACCACCAACAGTTGGGTGAAACCACGTGGTGGTCAAGCAACAACGTGGTCACGAAATATGAAGACCCTGACTGCTCCACTGAGTAAAGTGGGTAGGTGTCGCCTGCCTGGATGGGGTCCTCGTGATCACTCAAACCGCTGGTTAGAGACGCTATCCGAGATGGCGGTGTGTCGCAGTCAATAACGTACCTGTGTAGTGAGTAGGAGCGATCATGCTATACTACTCACACCACTGCTATTCAGTAGTGGAACCAGAGCATATATTTTGACATCGAAATAGCCGCAGGAAAAATACAAGAAGAAACATTGGAGTGCAGCATCGCATGAAATGGTTCTTGGTACGTAAGGGAACGTAAAGGAACTGAGCGTTGACGTCTGTGGCAACCGTGTGCCGTATGCACGTGAGTGTTTCCGTTTGTTATCTTGTTGAAACGCATTGGTGTACTGAATAAACAATCCTTGTGCCATCCGCGTTTTGGATCACAACACCTGTATCCCTACTATTCCTAGTTCTTCAGCTTAGTCTTCTTTTATTAATTTTCAACCTTCTTAGTAACGTTTTCTTCTAGGATATTCCACGTCACTGTTGAGGTGAGCGGCAGCCCGAGCCACAGTACCTTTGGTCAGGCTAATGGATGTTATGACAATGAAGGTAATCTGCTGATTGATGCTGTGAAACCACGAGGAATTCGAAAGGATAAACAAATCACGAAACGTTTATTTTGGATTTTTGGCCACCAGTTGGGAGATACTTGAAACCACTCTTTTGTTTGCTACGAAAACCGTGGTAAACTTGAAAATCGCAAACCTGTCAGCCAAATATGTTTCATTTAACTTTGTTTAATGCAAACAGCATGACATTAACTATATGTATACATCCCGGACCTCTGTTCACCTCATCATTTTACCCGGCTATACTATCTGAAAATATGCGGTGTTATTCGCTGATGATTATGTCCTCCGTCGCCTTCGCGATCGGATCGAGCATGAGACAGCAATAGTTGAAGTTGTCCTGATGCGCATGCCCTGCTGAATGTCCGTTGATCTTGAAGTTTATGTGAAGGGACAAACCCTGTCCATGAAGCACACGACCACAACAACTCACTGTTTTCTCCGTTAAAGTAAGCGAACAGGGTTAATGCGTTTGCAAATCGCTCGAGAACTGAACGAGATAGCACAATAAGCAATCATACCGCCGTCATCAATCGTTGGTATTTTCCACAGATTGCAACGAGTTAAACTATCCACGATTTTAGATTTACACTCGTGATAATGGTTGGAAGTAACAAATTACACATACGGTTGGTGAAACACAAGATCAGTTCAAAAGAAATTCGGTTGACTTATCTGATCCGATGTTCAAATGTCTACGTTGGATGGTCCAGTTGATAGAAGGACCGAGTATTACAACGGCGTATGGAGGTGTTATTGGGATACCGAGTAGCATGGAATCAAAACATGAGGCACACACACAAATTGTTTGGAGCAGAATTAGGATCTAAACATTCCGGATTACTGCTGGCAATTCATTAATCGAGCGGCCGTTGGTGTGAGTGATGGGACGCAATTATTGTGGTCGAGTTCCCACTGTTTTAGATCGTCCAATGACTTTTATCTCATCGCCTGTTTACAGTTGTTCGTTTCACTAGCCACTGGCATTCTGACCACACTGGATCGACAGACTTCTGTTTTCTCTCTGATAGATTGACGAACCGGTCATATTTATGGTTAGCATAACACAGTTGTTTTTGGTCTAATATCAAGTGGCATAAAACCGTGTACACTCTCACGTGTCATCTTCTGATTCTGTGTGTTCATTCGGGTTATGAAAATAGGTTAGGACAACATGACGTTGAACCATTACTCTGAGAGATGTTTAATCCCAACTTTGAGCGGACATCCATACAAATTCTAGGTTTGGGTCTATACTGTAGTCGGCTCGTGAGAAGATTTTTTATCAAGTATTGTCGTCACCATAAGGATCTCTTCGGAGGAACACAAAAGTTGATAGCAAGAAAATCAATCGGGTGACGAAATCGGAATGACAAGACGCAATCGAGACATATTCAGATGTGACTTACAGAAATTGGTTGCGGCCAAGTCAAACTATTGCAGACTGAAAAGTCATCCTAATTGTCCGATGGGACCAAAGGTCCAATGGCACTCATTGAATGGTTATCAAATTCGCACTACTGATAAAAATGTTTGTTTATCAATACTGGTCAAACTGACAGTACACAAGAGACAAAGAAATAAAAAGGGAGAACATATACTAATTAGTAATTCGTAAGAAGTGTTCATTTTCAAGTTAACAGCACATTTGCCAGTTAATGTCTTAAACCTAAACATGGTCCATAGAATGGTGTGGATGTAGATGGAACTTACACAAAATATACTCATACTCCATTTGTTTCCAAATCACAGATAGTTTGATAACTATACAATATGTGAAAACATACACAATCAGCTTTTGGAATATGGTCACTAATTAGGTGTTTGTACTCACGTGAACCTGGATAACATGTTCTGCTAGAAAACAGCACATATTGAAGTCTGTACTTGTTCACCCGTTTGTGAGTTAATTAAGCCGTTTAACGGGCTCGGGAGTGCTTACGAGAAGTGTGCAGAATAGCGTTAGATCTTAACAGTATAGGTGGTATTATGATAGAAGATATTAAAGTGGAATGAGTAGTATGCGTAACGATCCAAGTCTGATCGTTGACTTGTGCGTCTATCGGAAACTGATCGTCAGATTTAAAACATGATTGGACCCGAATATTTCTACGGTACACTTAGAGAAATGCGTGAATAATCGCAATGGGCAAAGTTAAATCGTTCAGGACGATAATTTCGTTTCAGAACATCAATCGATTCCGGAGGGAGTGGGCAATGTCAGAGGTGAAGCGCCACGAGAATAGGCCATGTCAAGAATGGCTACTTAGGCCGCAAACGATAACTGACAAACCAGGTTAATAAAACACAAAAGAAATGGTCAGCAAATAATAGGAATCGATTGTGAGGTTGGTGAGTAGAATAGGGCATGCAAATATGCGAAACGAACTTTTTCAGTTCGGGGATCAACAAATTTCAGGTGCGTTTCTTATCGAGATTCGCCGGAATTACACGACCAGTTTTGAGGTTGTTGTCTCACATTGGGTATGTCTGTCCGATCAGCCAGTGCCACACATCATAAGTGTACAATCTTAAAACTGGGAGAAAATAATTCATTCACAATTTAGTTTCGGCGTCTAGATTAGAATCAATGAAGTCTGTAGATCACAGTGGCAATCAAAATAAATGTCCAGTGCGAGGTAACAATCATGAAATCGTTCTCATCCTTATCATACACACATATCACGTACACTTGCTTCCACAAGTAGAAGCTGCCAGAAAATGCAACAAACAGATTTTGTGTGTAAGTAATAAAATAAATTACAAACACTGCTCGACAGTGATATTCTCGCGAAATCAAAATGTTTAGCGACCAATCAAATTTTTGGAAACCACATATAAAATGCACACAGTGTTCAAAGCAGACAACGAAAAGTAGTGAAATTTCTGAGAACAATTATGTGTTCCATCATGTGTCCGGTAATTTGCATTAGTTACACTATTGCAACTATCGAATCCAATGCCACCCGTACGTTGTGCTCGCTATATCATGTACAGATATTCCCTCTCACTCAACCGACGTATATCCACCCGTTGGAAGTCAAGTCAATAACTGTTGTCAGATCTGAGAAACAGAAGAGTCTGGTTCTCCCTAGGTGAACATTTTTGTTTTTTCAAAAAATCTCAGTTTCGTGCTTGGCTCACTGGTGCATCTGAACGGAGTTTGATTACGGCTGAAACATTGTCACCAAACAATTGTTGAACTAAGATGGACGATTGTAGAATAACTGATGAGTAGTAGGACTATAGAAGTGAGTGCCATTTGAGATAACTACTGTGCATTCGGATAGGAAACACTTTTGCCAAGCCTCAATGGATACAATGATTACGCGGCGTTGGTATGCACTAAGTTCAATTAAATTTCTAATTGGTTATCCATAGAAATTTGAAAAGTGCTGGGCACAGACATGAAACACATCTCTATGAAGGCATACGTTGTCATTTTGCCCAAGTTCCACCGTGAACTTCAACCTACCGTGAGAGAAGGCTGGAATTTGATGTGTATTTCTGCTTACTGTTGATGAGTGGATACGCCTCCGTATGAAATTTCGAATGTTACTCAAGCAATTCTAAGTATATCTAAATAGAAGTGTAGGTATTCCCCACATCAGTTGGTCACATGGAACATCCATTGTGCCGTGTAGAATTAATGGAATGTAATAAATTGTTTGTTAGCAAACTCATAAATTAAATGGAGGAGACCTAATTACGAACATCGGCTGGATTCGAACCAGCGACAGAAACACCATGCCTGAACGCGGCAAGCGCTCTACCAGCTGAGCTACGAAGCCACGCCAGAAGCTCGGAAATTTCACATTCGAACTCGGTTACCCACCCAATTCACATTGTCTCATGGAATCCACCAAGTGATCCTGGGAAGCGATTGCCCAATTTCGATTTATCAACGCCACCGATGAGCACTGAAATTGTGTTGCCGTTATGTAATAATATTGGCTGATAATAGCATGCTACTTTTGGCAACTTAGTAGGTAATACTAATGATAATCTAATACGCTTCGTCAATTTATTGCTTCCAGCGTCCTATCCCCATAATTCAAACGGTCGTTTAACGGGCACGACTTCAAGTGACCTGTAATATCAGCTTATTGGACTGATTTGTTCAATTCATCCGGACTTACAGTTCAGGTTGTGATGATTTTTTTCTCATGGATTGTTCTCCAAAATGATCGTCAAACATTCGCTAGTGAATCTAGTCAGTATATTTGTGCACGATTATGCATCCTAGCAAGCGACCGAATCAGAGTCAAGCTAACCAGCTGACTGGAAGATGAATGTAATGGAACCAGCAGCAACGGCATCGGGATGTACATGTTTTCACGAGCCCTTCGCCTACTATTGCGTTTCTAATTGTGTCTCCAATTCGGAATCCGAGGCTACTGCGTGTGTGTGTGTGTCTAGTTGTAACAGAGAAGATGGACTGCCGGCTGAGATCCTTAAGAATGGCGGACCGGCGCTGGAACGTGCACTGCTCCAGCTGGTTCACTCCATCTGGGAGCACGAAGTGATGCCGCAAGAATTTAAGGATGCCTTATCGTACCCTTGTTCAGAGGTAAGGGTAGCAAGCAATGCCCTGACAGCTATCGGGCATAAGTCTGCTGAGCTGCGCAGGCAAGGTGCTCGCCAGAATTCTCCTGAACCGGCTGAATACGGAAGTCTTGGAGACCAATGTTCCTGAGGAGCAATGCGGATTCCGGGCGAGTCGGAGTACGATCGACCTGGTGTTCGCTGCTCGACAGAATTCAGAGTTGCCGGCAACAGAACCAGCCTCTGTATGCTCTCTTCGTAGACTTCACCAAGGCCTTTTGATTCCGTGAGCCGCGAAACGTTGTGGACGGTGTTTGGTAAGTTTGGATGTCCAGTTTGTACTGCAAGTTGCATTGTTGAAATTCCTTCAGTATTGATTGGGATAAAAACGCACCAAATAATCGACTGTAGTGCCTACCAGATACGACTGTCAGAAGGCAACGAAGTTGAACCAGATTTTCACTGCATTAATAAACAAGTAATTCTTAGGACACTTTCTAAAGGGTTATGATATTGTTTTCTGACTAGCACACAATGTCCGGTTTAATTGCAGGTTGATGAGCTGACGCGAATAGAGCATCAATCTACTGTTTCGAGTGATGGGGAATATGTTTGTGGTTAGATTATTGGCAGCCTATCACACAGCAACATAAAAACTACTTCCTACTGTGTTGGTAGGAATTTTAGTATCAAATATCCTGCTGAAACCAAAGTTTTCAATACATCTAATACCGTACGAGACGAATAAAATGTTCCAGATTTTCACTGTTGTCATAAAGT
>LOND01007340.1:8127-18502 GCA_014220965.1 Paragonimus kellicotti
TGACCTCCTAAAGATGTGACCGGAACTGACGTTTGTATGATCCAGATATGGCACGGGAGTGCTTTTTAGCGAACGACCAAAGATTTCCCATATTCTGTGCACGGATAACCCTGTTTTCTGGATCCTCGAAGTTCACTGAGTGGTGTATTGTCAAATATTCATAATGAGCTTTTTCATCTGAAACTCCCTAAGTTCTCCATTCATTGTAAGTTGTGTGCATGACTTACTGGGCCTCCGGCTCATGCTTGTCGGTTTTTGTTACCATTCCAGATTTCCGTTTGGCCCTCGTCCTTCAGAGAAACGCTGTTCCTCAGTGCCTCCACTCCGCTGCACGTTACAAGGTCTCTAAAATTTGGAGCTATTAATTGTAACAGAGAATTGGACGACACGGATTCCAACTTGACTTCGTCGGTGACAACAGAAATTACGCGAAATTGAATATCAGATAGTGCTAACGATATACCTACGAGATACATGCAATCGGAAGGTGATACACTAAAAACAAATGGTCCACTGAATTCGAATGGCAAAAGGTGTAAATGAGTGCATCAATTTGCAGGGTTGAGCTGAGCGGGACGGCTGGTAGAGGAATCTTGTGAGCGAAGTTTAAATCAAGTGAGCTCAGCTGTTTGTCACTTTTGGTTAGTTAAAAGTCCATTGTTCACGTCATGGACAACCAATGAGCAAGCTAGTTTTCACCTAGTCATTATAGACTAAGGTATAAACCATGTTGGCGGAACAACTAGACGGTGGGTTTTAGGTGAAATTCGTCAGAGCGAGAGAGCGCTGTGCTTACCTCCGAGATACATGGTTCCAATTCCGCTTTTTGGACATGCATGGTGAGGTGTATACAGTTTCAACAGCGTCGAAGCTGAACTAAATCCACTTTATTCACTTCTGCTGTAGGACCCCCAGACAGACTGTTAGTACCATGGCTAACATCTTATTCCCATGACTTACTAGCTGCGGCCAAGTACGTTTGTGACACAAGTGCAAATAATTGCGACACAGTGTGCGTCCGTTGATTCCAAGGGTAAGCCAGGGGAACTATCGTGGTTGCCCATAAAATCTTCAATCCCATCGCCGTTGACAACCCGGCAACTTTCAGGTTCTAATATTCTTAGTTTGGTCCTTCCTAAGAAGGTCAATCCCACTGTTCAGGTAAACACCTTTGAACAAGACGTAATATCAGCAAAATATTCTGAGGGTACCAGCACTGCTGCTCGGGACAAGCTTAATTTATGCTGCAAGGAAATGATAACGGGTTGTTTTATATAAACCGGATAGCACTTCCAAGCGATCTAATGCCACGCAACAAACAAGACTGAGAGCCCTGAAGAGGTATTTGCATCAAAACTGGCACTGAAATGGGTAACGGGAATTTTATTACGAGATTATCCAGGAAACCGGATTCGGCGCATATTGATAGACCCTGGCTAGCAAGGGGGGTATTTTAAAACTATAATACGATGAAATATGTCATTCTAGTGGCATACCTAGAAGTGGACTACCCAAGTACCCAGGTGCACCTTAGTATGCTCTGGGTTGAATGACATTGGCGTAGGCCCGTTAGCAAAGAACCTGGACCACCGATCTATCTAGCAATGTTACACTAGGGATGTATCCGAATTGGAACACGACGAGGCTTAGTGGAGATTTTTTCAGCCACACATGAACTAACTAACGACTGTGCAATTTATCCACTTGATTCGTACAAGCTGCTACTGACAGAATTGTGGTCGGTCGGCCCCAATCAATCCACGGCGGCAATAAGCGGTTACACTGAACTTGTTCATGAGAGTTTATGAGGACAAACAAGTTGTTCGAATGCGTGCTGGATTTAAACAATTGACGGTTTCTAAGATAAGTTCGGGGAACGTAGCAACTAACTGGCCAATCAAAACTTAAGAAAGTTTGTCACGTAAATACCAATCTGAACACTGTTGTACCGCTATAAAATGGGTGCTGATTTTACAGCGAATAATATTGCTTGGCGCAATTCAGACTACTGTTGTTCTGGCCTTCTTAATTCGGTTGCCTAGAACGCAACAGTGCCGACCATAATCAGGGTGCTGGTTTTAACGGAAAACACATCAGATTTCAGTCGGTAGTGATCTGTTCATAATCGGTGGCAAAAGAGAGTTGATGGTTGGTAACCCCGAAATCAACGCATCACTTATATTGTAGTCAGGCAGCAGTTTCATTTGATTTGATCAACACACCAGCCTTGTCTGTTCAGTGTCTAGTGATCGTAAACCATCGCGAGTCTGCTGATTGTCTGTGGCCACTGGGCTAAAGTAGTTGAGGAAGGCAGTGGCACAGCTGTCGTGCATTTCGGCCTTGCCAAAACAGCTGACCACGTGAGCCATATTGCCTTGATCAGTGAGCATTTTCACCACGGGATATAAATCAACCTCCTTCGGTGGTTAAAGTCATACCCTGTCTGACTGCACCTTGAGAATGGAGCTTTGACCCGGCCATCCTATATTCAAGAGGACAAGTTGGTCTAAGCTGTGCATCGTCGTGCCACTAATGCAGTCTAGGGTCTGAAACCCCAGCCGTTACGAAGAAAGACTGACATCAATGAATATGCACCACTTTGAGTACCATCGGCTTGATGTCAATCTTGCTGAAAGTAAAGTCTCTTGCTAATTCTTACACAGTGTTGTTCAAAAGGAGAAAAAACCACCACTTCGAGAGGTCAGCCTCCTTAACTGGAGGCACAACACAGCAGAAATGGATGTAAACAACTTTTCTGAACTATGTGCTTACAAGACTTGGAGATTCATTACCGACCATACGGTTCACACCAACTTGTCCCCACTTTTGAGCGCTGGTGTTGATCATCAGTTATTACTTTTTTTCAATTCAAGCCCATAACTGGGGGGCTTGTAGTTCTACTTGTAAGGATGCAAAACTCTCGAAAGCTCCCAATCCCATCACCCGTCTGTTAAATGATGCGATGATTACACAGGTTCGTTACCGACACACGGAATCGATGCGCGAAGAATAATGTTGTATAACAGGCAGTTTCGTTGTGAGTAGTATACTACTCACAAGCGACATTCGGGAACAAAGGGCAAGCCCCAACGCCAGGAAGACGACGGACCAGAAGTGACTATTGGAATAGTGTACGCGCTATGGGAGAAGTGCCACCAGGGCGAATGACAACGTACTGCCACCCAATGTATGTGAATGCACGTCAGCCGTGCAAATGAGTGTACACGTTTGTGGTCCCATGTTTAACATGACCTGTACGGGAGTTCGTGCAATAAACGAATTTGCAGGCCAAGCGTCTTTGCGGTCACAACAGTAAGACGGCGATAATACCGGTGGATGGAGAGTAAGCGTAAGTGATGCGTGCAAACGCGCGAGGTGCCTGTCCGAATCTCTACTTGTTCAGACAACCGCTTACGCTTGTTTAAAGATTCGCAACAAGAACGGTACGGAAATTCAAACCTGGTCAATAACAGATAGTTAATGAAGCCACATGATCTTCCAAATGTAGGTGATTTCTGTCTTCCGGCAATGGGTCAGGTAATCTTGCCGGAGGCCACTACCCCTGGTGTTCAGTCCAACCGGGTACACTTCACTTATGTTTACTGTTAGCATGTACGAACAACACCACCCTACCCCGAATTGGACAGTTTAATCGCACACGTAGTGAGAATCTGGCAAACACTTGGCATGGGACATCCAAACTGGGAGACGGGTTGTGTATTGCAAACGACAGACGTTCGAGCGAACCCAATGGCTCACAACGACATCCGGGTAAATAAAGTTGCTGGTGGCTGGATAACATGGCGGTAGATTCACTTGGTACAAACAAGAGCCAGGGTTTAGCTTTTCGTAGAGGAACATGAGCTACTGCAGAACGTTTCTATCAAGACGATGGCAGTCGCGGATTTGCTAGCAAAATATCCGAATTGGCGTCAAGTGTGTTCAATTAGTAACAATCTAAATTCAAACCGTTCAACAACAAAATGAAGATTCCAATGAGCCGCGATATACAGCTGCCAGATTTATGTAGGGTCACACAAGCAGTGTAACAGAACTTAACAGGAAAGATATGAAACTTGAGATGTATCAATGTTTGCATGAAGTTGTTTCACACAAAGCAATGGTCTGGAATCACAATCATACAAATTCAGGTCTGAAACGAACAGAAAACCAGGCAGTATCCTGAGTGAATGACGCTGGAACAAACTAGAGCAGGTGGTAGGGCTAAAGCGATCAACATACAAGAGACCCGAAATTGAAAAATATGAGACAACAGTCTACATGCACGGACAACCAACTCAATGGTTTCAGAATAAATAGTGGCTGCGTAACAACACCAGAAGAAAGTTTCCTTGCGAGCAAGTCAGTCATGCGAAGCGATGAAGGCACAGCCGATAGAGGCAGACAAGAATTAGGAAATTTATTGAAACTCCAAATTGAGGGCAACGATAACAATGGAAGCGAACAATAGACTCTGAGACCAAAGAAACACAAATATGTACAAAAAGAAAATGAAGTAAAGTATGGTGTAAACTGTGGATGAAACATGGCAAACTAAGGTGTAATGTGACTGACTGTAGCGTCATGCTACTAAGGAACGGAACAAAACACGAGCAGAAACAAGACTGATGTAGGGGGGCAGGCGCGGTTGTACAAGGCAAGTTAACCGATATGCACATATGTGCATAACTGCGCTATCAGATCAGGGAAATAGACTACAAATGGAGTACAATATTTGTGGTGGGTGAGACATCAAGCAGGATACATGGAGTTTGGTACACGAGAAGTGTTCGATGGGCCGGTGACCTTGGGCGGTAGTAGTTCGACGTAGTTTGCCGGGATAAGGCCACGCGAGGGGGTAGACTGTTCCGCATGGGAATCCACAAGTTCTGCGTACCACCAGTTATCGTCTTCTTCACCCAATACCAGAATACGATCACCACGTCGAAACGACATTTCACCTTCGAATTCGGCGCAAAAATCGAACTTCGCAACACAATATCGACCAGTCAGGTAAGTAGAAGTGATACCAGGAGGAAACGAACTGGCATTGGACGACGGCTTTTTGTGTGTTAATGAGGAATCAGACGCGGCAGCAATGGCAACTTCACGCGGGGCTCTTCGTCCAGAATTGGCATGGGGATCATCAGGTAACACAGCATTTGGACCGCCTCCAACAGGACCAAATACCTAAATGAAAGGGAACAGAAAAAGAGGATACAACTGGGGAAAAATACAGCGTTCGTTCCCAAGACACAACAAATTAGTTGGAAATGGCATAAGCGTGGTAAATGGAAATATAGTTCAGATCACCAACATGAGCGTCTACAGTAAAAGGAACAAACAGAGTAACCGAAACGAGTATATTGTACATTAAACAGAACGCTGAACACTGTTTGCAATAATGAACTTTTTCTCATAACAGCACAAAATACTTTTTGTCGTGTGGCACATTTGCTCACAGGCGAGTCACATATTGTCCGCTGTCCAAACCTGGACAGCGACATTCGTGGCATTTAAAGCTCGAACCCAACAAAGGGGAATTAGTAATTGAACACCGTTATCACTGAGCCATTGTAGGCTCAACGATAAATCCGCAGTGCACTTTGACACTCATTTAGTTAGACCAGCGAGACGTAGTTTGTTACCAATGTTTACAACTCACGACGATGGTGGTTGCTACGGATGAGTAAAGTTCACAAAGAGATAGTTATAATACCACCTTCACAAGATGATCATTCTCCAGCTGTCACTTGCTTTGTAAACAGCTATCTAAATCGGATAGAAAATGTAGGATATTAACTCCACAGTGAGCGCAAGTTTAATTCTTGACGTCCTGCACAACGACGACTACTGCTACTCCGGTGGATTCATCAACGTGTTTCAACCTTTTTCAGTTAGCCAAACCAGGGATTCTCAGTGCGTCACAGTGAGATCGGTCCAGTTCTGAACAAGACTGCGAACTTCACCACGCCTACTGCAACTAGTGGTTGGCCTAGTTCAGCGCACTTGAGCGGTCCTGCGGGGTTGGATTATCAGAAGACAATCTGCGCTGCCAGATAGTGGATTGGGCTAGATAAAGACTAGCTCAATTGACGACTGTCTACAATTTATTCCGCTCAAAATGGAAGATGTGGTATGCGTGGAGTTACCGTTCGGTTATGGATCAATTCACTCGGGAGTGGTGTCTACATCGTCAGACTGCATTATTGTCATAAATACATCATAAAATCTACAAGAGTGATGGTCTCTCGGACAATCAAAGTTAAAACGAAATGATAAAACAAATAACTCAAAACACAAGCTGCGTCTCTTCTAATACATAATATTTGAAGCACTCACATATGTAAACATCATGCCTGTGCTTCAATCAAGCGCCTGTTTGGTAAGGCATTCTCCAGCCTAGAGAGCACAAGGCACTTGTTGCTATACAGCACGGTAGATCGCATTTGAGTTAGATACACCTAGCCTATCAAAATTTGGACGACAGTCGCAGTAACCAGAATCAAACAAGCGAAAATCACCATCGTTACTGCTAAGCTAGCTCGAGCTGAAAAGCAGCAGCAGCAGATGAGTAGCCGTGATTTGTGAATTGAAGTGGATTTGCAGGCGGATAACATGCACCTGTTAAAAGCGTGTCACTTGATACTGTATAACCTTTCATTGAAGCGGTAATTCAAGAAGTTTCGACAGGATCACACTGTACTTCTTTTTCGTCCAATCGACAGAGGAAGCGGTAACTTCAATGAAGGTGTGAGTCACAGTGTAACACTTTATTGGGTACATGCACTCAGAAAAAAGTCGTATTCAAACTGAAAAATGACCGTGTAAACTAATGGCTAGTTCATGGCAGACAATTTAGAGTGGTCAAAAATCCGGTGTCCAGTTTTTAATAAGAAGCGTCGTTTGAACTCTATTTCAAAAATTCATGATGTGGCTACCATATGCCGCAACGATCACCATTGTGCACATGGTATTAGTTGTAGAATACAAGGAAAACGATCGAAAGTCACGCTATAAGTACACTAATCTCTCAAACTCTCGCAGCATCCTGTCAAAATGAGTTTCTTACGATTCCCCTTAAAGTTCCTAAAAAGTTACGGATCATTTTCCCAAATCATAAGGATCGATGATTATTTTCCTGTCTGATTTGTACCATAGTTGCACATAAGTTTGCAAAAACTCTATACTTCCAAATATTACTAACATGAATCGTGCAGAGAGTGATAATAATAAATCTTTCAAAAAAAGTTGCATACTTTATAGAAATAATGAAATCAGTTGCAATCAACAAGGGTGTCTGATGTGGTTTATTGACAATCCCATATATCTCCGCTTTATCTGGTCAGTCATGATAACGTTTGGGATAAGGGATCCATCAGCTGGACAATGCATTCAGCTTCTATAGCATCGTTCCAGGAGTATTAAAAATTGCCAGCCAAACCGTGTAGGTGATTCGGCTTAGATAACTACTGTTTAAGGTAAGGATGAAAGTCAATAACACACAGATCTAGAACAGTAAGTAGGCAATTTCGAAAATTTCGTTTTTCCCCACCTGCATTTTGACAACCCTGAGGAACAAAATATGTAATAGGAATGCGCTAAACGGCTGGTGAAACTTACTAATTGTGTAACATTACAATGGATATGCACTGTGTTACATAATGGCAATATGCCCTGTCTAGTTTCGTGAAGCCTCTTTTGAAAGTTATCCGTTTATGTCTGCGTAAACTTGTCACATACTACTGTGTCCTGCTGGCGGACTACTTGGTAAATTGTTGACAGATGATGGCAAGTCAACACATGACGCTTTGGTGAATGAATACTAGTTCGTACTGTCAGTCCAGCTCTTCTGTCGAAAGAAGTACTGTAAATCACCTTGGACCCTATATACATCACAATCGCCAAAAGGAAATCTCGAGGTATCGTCTCACAATGGACGTGAAATGAAAGTCAAAACTAAAGCAGTCTTTCATTAATGAAGTTATTTTCGCTCGTTTTTTGAATTGTGCGTACTGATAGCGTTTTGAATTGTACGCGCTGTTTATTGCTTTAATCCAAATGACCAAACAGTTTTTTTTTAGAAACTCATGGTAAAACCTTAGCAATCTGAATCATTGTATCCCCTTCGGTTGATTAAAAAATCTTTGGAATAAGGTGGATTATCGGCATCGTACCTTCGCGCATCCGAAATGTTCACATGTAGCGGTTTGGCCTCTTTTCACTCACAGAACGATGGTTCCGAAATACTTTAAGTTCCGGATGGGCGAATCAGACCAATGGAACGACAGGGCAACAGTGAAGATTAGCTAACAAGAACCACGAGGTCAGACAGTAGTAACATTTCATTTAAATCCACTAAAACCAAGTAGAAGTCAAATTTTTTTAAACTGATTATTTGCTCGGCTTACTGCTCACATCCAAGAAACACAGCTTTACAGATTGCAAAACAAAGACTAGCAACTTAGAAGTGTCGGTCATTGAAGCAAAGCTGATTGAAAAATGAAGCTATACACAACGTTATTTAAGAAAAAAGGGCCTAATTTTCCATGAGAGTTCATTCACTTTATTGAAGAACGTTAAGTCACTGCAATTTTGGCTCAGTAATCTAGAAAAACCAGAGTATAAACCAGTAAAATCTAACCAAAAAGTACGACTATGAAAAGATAGTTAATCTCATATAAAAGGTTAGATTTAAATCTGATGGCGTTTCAGTACGACTTTGTGAAACGACACCAAGGTTCCGATGCAGTGTGAATTAACATATTATTCATAAAGTTTATTATGAGACGAGCTTTGGCAACACAGAAAAAGACAAGTGCCACAAAATCAGTGCAATCAATCATGACCGCGTGTCATTCACATCCTACGTAACAAGGTCCACAGTTTCGCGGACTGCGATGCTCAATGGTAGACGACACAAGAACATACTGAGTTGGAAGCGATGCATAACAAACACAATAGAAAACACCGACCTCACTTTACTAAGATTGAAACTACACTCAAGGAAGCTTGTGTTATGGAACACACGAGTATCACCTAAAAATCAAGTTGGAAGTCACTTCAGTTACATTAAGTATACTATATGTATACAAAGTGTGTTTTCATGTGATAAACTATTGCAACTTTGTGAATTAGGGAGACTATAATGTTAGAGTATCCATTTATTCTTATGTGTGCGGGGGCAGAAACATTAGAGTATAGAATACGGATAAAGAAATACACATGAGGAGATTCACTTCCGAAATGGTGAGGACCGTAGGAATATGAAGGTGGAATTAGAACATGTAGTAGGGAAATAACTCAAAACACAGATTGGAAAATTATGAAGTAAAGCACACCTTCACAGACTCGCGACTTGTTAACCACAACGTACGAAAGTGGTACACCACATCCAACTTATCCAGATGATCGACCAACTTGAAGAAACCAAAATAACATCGAACATATGCATCAAGTTTTTGTGGCTGTTCTCTCCCCGTGATGTTCCTAAATCGTACTCTCATTAGAGGTCATCAATGAATTAGAGTATCAGCTAGCGTGTGTTAGAACCGACTAACCTATTAAAAAACAACACGAATTAGACATTTAACCTGGCCGATTGTTTTCCCGTTGTTGTGACATGCACTCTCCAAAATGGCCTTGATAATTCGTAATGGCTGCTCCAGCTGTGACCACTTAACGATATCAAACGTGATAACAAATTGTGTAACTAAGGTGACCGTTATATGCACGTGTGCATACGTTGTCAAGGTGACATGCAATACAAGGTAAGGAAAATAAACGGGAGTGAACAATAATGGAAAATGTTCCCTGTTCGAAAAAATGATAGACCGGAATCACAGTTTCTAATTATCAGCTCAGAGATGTGACACGCAACAAAACCGCGCGCCAACTTACAAGTGCGAACAAGCGTGTCAAGGACACCGTGGAATCTAGTCCTCCGAATAACAACGGAGCGCGGAATAAACAGAATAAGGGCGGAACTAGCGAAAAAATTGGTTTGTTTGTCTAGTATCGAGCACCATGGATAAAGCAGGCACAGAGTTCTGAAAGTTTGATTAGAATGTCGGCGAGTAGGGCGAACTAATTAAAAAACCAGAGCCCTTTTTTCAAATAGGTCGAATCAATGACTGAAAGAAATAACACAATGTTAAGAGTAAGGTCAGTGTAATTTGGACTAAAACGTTCTTGACACTCGAAATGACTGAAACATCGAGTTATTAGACTAAATTAGTGCATAAAAACAAACAAAAATGCAAAGCTCAAAATTTTCAGGAAGTGATGTGCGGATATACCTCTTTGTTTGTACTAATGAGGTATGAAGCGGAAGAAACAATTGAACACAAGCATCGGAATGCACTGAACAGCATCG